>JAVRXN010000014.1:30704845-30927345 GCA_033556935.1 Timema podura
TACATTAGGCCGGAATTTGAGCCATTTTACCAGTAACCCAGTGTATTTTGAGAGTGTCATCGAAGACTACGAGACCACCGATGCGGGTCTTATCTTTCAAATAGTGTGAAAGCGATCAGGCTATTTTATTTTGCCAAACGACTTCCACTTTTATGTCATAGGGGTCGTAAGGGTTGACTAAGCGCCAGTGAAGTTGATTGACGAACTAGAATCTGATCCTGATGGTCAAGATTTGGCTAAAATCCTGGTCGGGTGCATTGAGGGTTGTTTTCCACACTATATTTTGAATAATGGTGTTACAATCATATCTCTAGGCTATTACTTATAAATATTCTTTTTCACCTTTGTTTTTGAATTAGTGTAAGTTGTGGATAGTTATACGTGAATTGATTTATTCCCATAGCTATTTTTTTATTAAATTTGATAATATTCATATGCAATATTCAAATGGGATCTAATAATAATGATCTAACCTCAAATTTATTTTTCACAGTCTAATTTTGAAATAATGACATGTGCCATAAATGGGGCGGTGACATGAAGAGGGTAAAGTTCAACCATGTATTTCAAAATGTTTATGAGATGGTTAAAAATAAATTAAATTGATTTATTTGGTTTGTAAAACAAAACAAAAACATAATGTAATCATATTCAATATCTAAAACTAAATACATGTTTTGCAAGCCGTCATTTAGTTAGAACGAAACTTCTCCGAACAATGAATATGGCATCCAAGATTGCATTTCTTGCATTTCATGGGGTTAGAACCCATCACTGGTAATCCAGTATATAGCGACAGTGACGCGTTAAAACATACTACCACCAATGCGGGTGTGTTTAATTTAATATTGAAGAGATGTAAAATGTGTAGATGTGAAATTGAAATTCTCTTTTGTTATTTATTTAACAAAAATTTTGGTCTCTGACCATTATATTTGTTATAACATT
This sequence comes from Timema podura, assembly GCA_033556935.1. Lineage (NCBI taxonomy): Eukaryota > Metazoa > Arthropoda > Insecta > Phasmatodea > Timematidae > Timema > Timema podura. Next base: position 30,705,794 of record JAVRXN010000014.1, read on the forward strand.
ATAAAATAAGTTAAGTTACTAGCGAGTTGGAACTCACTCTAACTGCATTTGCAAGCACTAACCTTCCCTCTTTAAGTTAAGCCACTTTAGAACTATAACAGTAACGTTTGAATCGATAATGACCTATGGTATTAAAGGGATATTAAATATTTATGTCTGTGCTTTTATTCTACCTGCACATTATAAACAAATTTCTATAATATATCACGTTTAATAAACTGAATTAACCTTTAAAAGCAGTCTTATTATCAATATTTTCAAGAAATTAAATTCTGACTACAAGTACAAATCTGTAGACACATTTTAAATTATCTAAAGCAATACCTTGAGTTCAAACAGGTTTTCCTGGATAATTATCTATTTGATTTCTTTACCACATTTACTTACTTACTTAATCCACATGGCACTAGGAAATCGAAAGTTAATTGCCACACTTACATAAATAAGCCACCTATCTCTATCTTGAGATAGTTCTATCCAGTCCACCTCATTACACCATATCCCTATCTTGAGCTTATTATATCTAGTACACCTCATTACACCCTATATATTTCAGGTCCATTCTAAGTTTATCCTTTCATCTGCGTTTAGATCTTTCCAATTGTCTCTTCCCATTGAGTTTGCCAATCAATACCTTGAACACTGTTCTAGATTCTTCCATTCACGCTGCATGTCCTGCCCACCGTGATCTATGAGGTTTGATTGTCCTAACAAAGTATTGTGATGTGTACAGGGTATGTAACTCATCATTATGTGTATTCCTTCCTTTCCAAGTAACCTTATCCATTTTTGAAGTAAATATCTTCCTTGGCCATAAAATTGCTATGTTTAGAAATTTAAGTTTTAATTATAAGAAAACAGGATGAACACACTAAGCACGTGTATTATTATATCATCGGCTCACTCAAAGAAATAGCGTTTTAATGGTATATTTTAAAAACAGAATATCTTAAATCATTTAAAACAAGGGTGCACTATCTATTCTTTTTTATTAAAATTTTTTACTATTAAAATATAGCTCTTTTATCAACACTATAAGCATTCTTTTTACCTAAAAAAAGTAATCACAGATGATTGAGTTCTCTTCTTTCATATTTTCTATTAGAATTTAGGAAACAAATTAGGTAGTTTACATGATGTTTTATTAACTTAACCAGGGATCAGTTTATTGAAGTAATAAGTATACTAAATACGCTTTTAAACACAACAGATGATACATTTGTATAGTGATTGTAAGCGATTATATCAGGTAAGACCCTCGATAAATTATAAAAAATATGGTGAGTTAAATCATTTAGGAATTCTATTTCAAAATGTTAAATTAATTACTACTATTAAATGTATGGCCCTTACTGTTATTTTATCTACCGCGCTGTAAAGATTTATCGAACCCATTAAGCTAAAACTGTATTATTTATTAAGCTAACTTATTTAGATGAACAAAATTAAATGCATTGTGTTTAAATAGCTCTATTGATTTAAATCATCTAAAAAAAGCTACAAATGCTTCTAACTTGTAATACTTTAATGAGTAAAATTGTTTCCCCTTATTAGAATAAGCTAACTAAACGTTCAAGTATTGCACCTGATGAAATATGAAATCTGTGAACGAGATAAGACTTGTGTATCGTGCTGTGAAACATGGTATTCATTAATCTTATACACCTACTCGTAATTTAGTTTGAAAAGGAGGAGGTTGGAGTATTTTACCTCCCACCGACTACTTTATCTGTGATCCACTTTATACTTGGCTACGGTCTCGTCTCTGGATGTCGGGGTATTTTCCCCCTTCCAAACCCCCCGAAAAGAACTCATTAAGAAGATATCTTAGTTTGGGGGAGTCATTGTTTTATGGGGAGGACAGTCGGGGGGGGGGGTGGCGCGGGGGGGTTTGCGTCACTTGGTAAGCGAAGACGAAACTAAACTCATTTGGATATTTCGAGGACGAAAATATTCGTAGCACGTAGGAATCAGCATCGCTTTAGAATTGATGGTGTATGTCTTTGATGGGGGCGGGGGGGGGACTTGGTGATATTTATTTGTTGATAATAGGGACATTAGAAAAGCAATATATCTGATTAGGTTGTTTTTATAAAATTAAAGCGTCTGTTTTAAACACATAGTACATAAGTTGTTAATTGTGTATCTACTTTCGAAGTAAAAAGTATTTAGACTTTTATAATTCCACATAATCTAAATAATGTTAAAGAAACATTTTTTATCAGGACATTTGAAACTACATAAAATTGTGTAAGATGAATGTTATAAAAGATTACTTGAACATCGTTTCAAAAATCTTCACAAATGTTTTCACAAAAACTATATTAACATTAATTTTTTAAGTCAAGTGTAAAATACATTTAGGCATAAAAGAATTGAATCTTTATTTTTTCAAAAAAGGCTACATCGCAAACATAATATAAACTTAAATAGTTCATAAATTAATTTCAAATTATTGTTAAAATTCCTAAATAATTTAGTACAGAGCTTGCAGCTAAATAACTTTAGGATTTGTGGTTATTAAAATATCAGATGTTCTAAAATATAAATTTCAGCTTAATTGGCAAAGTAAACCATTATAAGTATAAGATAGTCGTATGTATAACAATAATTGTTCATTAAAAATATTATATGGTAAAATATTTAAAATGTTGGTGTAGTCAAATATTTCAAAACTACGGAAATCGGTCTAGTTCCATTTTAAACAATGCCTAAAACATGTCCTCTAATAATCCTATAAAATAATCAAATAATTATATTTCAATTTGTGGAGATTATTTAGAGTAATTTAAGCTTCATGATCATTATTATTAGTAAATATAAATTGTACAAACATTATTTTTTCCGTGTGAAGAAAATCTTGATTTAAATTAGGCCTAAAGCTTATTCTATAGCTTTTATTGTGGTCGTTTCAAAAAATAAAGTTAACGCTCTGAAAATCATACAGTAAAATTAATCAAACTAAAATTATTGCGTATGAAAAGATAGAAAAAATATCAAAATGAAAATATAAAACTACTAACAATAGTTGTATTAATCTCGGTTTTCTTAGCTACAAAATAATAACCGCTTTAGTGGACACGGGGAGTAAGCATCAGTTTCGTTTTTTCTGATTTCCCAGTGGCAAAGAACTTGGTATTCAAATCCTATCCAGATGTACCAGATGTTTACCACTCTACCCCCATGTAAATACGGGTACATTAATTTACATCCCACCTTCCTCATGTCCATTTCTTTATTATAATTAAATGCGTATTGCTTGGGCGAAAAGAAAAATTTGGGTAAAAAACCTTCAAATTAGGGTTCGACTTTAAATTTAATGTTGAAAATGTATTTAGTAAGTTAATGTGAATACTATACCTTTATTTCTTTGACGATAACATATTTTTCATGGGCTGTAGAGATAGTTATAACGGTATTTTCTTGAATATTTTTTTTAATCTATGAAATTAATTTTCTTACTCAATAAAATTGGGTTTTATTCATAATCGACGGACCCAATTCAGTGACTGAATAGTATAAGGCGTCACTCTCTCAATAGACTAGACTTCCGATGGCAGGAACATCGGGGTTAAAATCTCGGTCGGGTGTACTGAGAGTGGTTTTCCTAAATAGTTTTTCACTCTTCTTCACGCAAATACATGTACACTTCCTCTAAATTTAACATTACTCATCCCAGTTACACTGGCGTAGTAAGTAAAGATGCATATGGGCTGAGCAGGCAGTAAGACGCGGTGCTAAAACGTACATATATACAGTATAATTATGTATGCATATATATGTGTATATATACATATTATGTGTATATATGTATATATACATATTATAATGTATATACACATATTATATATGTGTATATATGAATGTTATATATAAATATAATCAAAGCTATGATCCATTTTGTTAAAAATAACATCTACAAGTAATGAAATAATGGATGCTGTTTAAACATCCGTGCCTATCAAGATTCATTATGAATCTTATTGGAATTTCAAATGAAGAATTTATCTTCATCTTTGCTTTGAATACATTAATCTGTGGTATTGTTTGGGTTGGAATGCACTCACGATAAGCAATAATGTATTTAATTACCTCAATTTATCATTTGTATCAAAAAAATAAACTAGATAGATGTTTTTGAACTCTTCCAAGTGTTAAAGTATTGTAAAATTATTTGGCTCGCTACGTTACAAATGGGGTAGAGAAAATTATCTCAAATAGAAGGAAATAATTTTAACCTCTTTGAAATTCATTTTCATTTATTTGAGGTATTTAACGTGCACTTTCTGAACTTATAACAGACATAACATCCAGTCCCCGACCGTTAATTGATTACTGTGAAAGGGGAAACTAACATTTTAACAATTATATTTTTTTTACTATGCCAGAGATTAAACTTGGGACCCCAAGCTCTCTATACACTCTACTGACTGAATAATCATAAGGTGTCATACTAATTCTTAAAAAACTTTCCTTAGGTGTGGTTTAATTGTGAGAGGGGCTTTCCACAAATCAAGGATACCCTGGTTCGGTTTTGGGGGAGGGATGAATAATTTGCCTAGATTAGTTTCAGTAGGTAGGTATGTTATATTTATAATCCAATATAAACTTAACCCAGTTGCTCCATTTATTTTTGACACATATATAAAAATCAACATTTTCTTAAATATCAGATTAATATTTACGTGTCTCTAACATTGTGACTTAATTTAAATTCATAATGTTAATCAATGATTTCAAAAAACCTAAAATATGTTTGCCCCGAGTAGTTGTCCGTTAGTTTGTATGTTTGTACGTAAATTATCTACAGGTCGCAGATAGCAATGAGTTCACTCTAATCTTTTGTATTAGAATCGTCCATAATCATAATAGAACTGTTTAAAATTTATTACGGATGCACCAGTCATCAAATTGTTATAACATATTTTAAACAATTTATTTCTATATTGAATATTATATTGGATATTTAATGTGAATTTTCTAAACCTACTTCGAGGAATCGAACCCGAGATTCCTAGATTATTAGCAGACACGCTACTGAATAAGCTAAGGGTCAGAATTTTATAATTAATTGTTTCAATATTTCATTGTTATTCATAATCATTTGATAATTTATGTAGTTGACGAAATTTGCACGGTTAAGATTGTTCACTAACAGAATGTAATGTTGAATATATTACAAAATGGGTTTTCACAATAATCTGGATCACCAAGGAGAAATTTCGACCTCATTTCCAAAGAGAAAATTCAGGAACCACTCCCTAACTTCACCCGGGCAGCACCAGGAATATGTAGCTAGCTAAATATATATATATATATTATATATATATATATTATATATATATATATATATATAATATGAAAACAATTAATAGTTTTTCATAATCTATATTCCATGAATCCATAACTCTTGCCAAACAGTAGTTGCCTCATTACATACTGACGTAACTTTCATAAACATTTTAAAGCTCAATTCTTGTTCTTTCAGAACCGATATGAGTTATCTGACATTGTCACGCAAGTTCTATTTTAGTTCATTTGACTATAGATCTTTACAAAGACTGAACAAGAACAGCTTGAAACTCAAGTCGGTCGATTGTTCTATAATATTTCTAGTGTCCCAATTTATTAATCATGAAAATTTGTCTTAGATACGGTAGTTAATTTACGAATCGATTGGTTGAATTCCTTAGAGTAAAAAAAGTACTGTAGTCATTGCATGTCAATACTAAAAACTGGTTTATATAATTTGCGACTAAGCTCAAAATTTAAGTTTTTTTAAATAAACACAACACATTAGTAGTTATTAATTAATATAGTGAGATCAAATCTAAATCTTTTTTATACCTATGAATATCTAATATAAAAAGTGATTAACACAATCTGTGTTATATATTTAAAGAATGGCTATAGTAATTTTTATTATAAGTAAAGTTGGATTAGTAGATACACTTACAAATACAAAATAAATTCCTTCCAAAATAAAGCAATTACGTAGCCTGTGTAACACTATACAAGTTAACCATTTCAAAATATAATAGTAATAATATCATTATTCATTTAAATCATCAATATTACGATTGGTTTGCTGTAGCTTTTCACTTTTGCTTATCCTGGGCCAAATTCTTTTACATCTTTGTATCTTTATCTGCCAATATCAACCTCTATCTGATTATTGTACTCCAGTTATGTTCTCTTTCTTGAATTTATCCCTTCCACATTTACTTCTATAATTATTTTCATCACAACTATCATGTCTCAGTTAATGACCTACCATGCTAACTTTTCTTTGCTGTCTACGTTTCCGAAGTTTTTCTTTCTTCATTGCTTTTCTTAGAACTTCTGTATTTGATACCATCTCAATCCATGATTTATTTCAACATTCTTCTTTAACACTACTATTTCAAATGCTTCTAATCTTTTTCTTTCGGTTACGCCAACGGTTCATGTTCTCATTCGTAAAGTCCATAGCTTCCTCCATACATTTATTTACCTTTATGAACTTTTTCATGCTTTCCAAATTTATGATAGTCATGTCTTATTATTATTAAAAGCTTTTTTCGCCTGCGATATTATACTTATAAGATTATTTCTTCTGTTATCTTCGGTTATTTTACTTTGTACATTACTTCCTCTATTCTTCTAGTTCTATATTAATTTGACTGATTTCTCCTTCACTGCATAGCATTACTTTTGTTTTAGCTGTCTTAAAAACCCATATTATATCCAGTTTTTAGTATTTCATCCTTTTAAAAAAAAGTAGTTATTGAAGATCCTCTTAACTTTCAGCACAAACAGTGATGTAATAAGCAAAGTGAAGTGTGTTAATAAGTTATCCTCCTATTCTAATTTCAGACAATGATTCCTTCTTTTACCTTTGTTAGCGCTTATTATGCATAGCCTTAGCGTTAACTATCATCGTAGATAGGTTTCATCCTTGTCTAACATCTTTTATTGTTTTAGCTTTCACTTCATTTTCATTAACTCTAATTATTGTTGTCTGATTTTTGGATTGTATACTATTATTCGGTCGTTGTATATGATCCCAAGTTTTCTCGAAATTTCAAACATTTTATTCCATTTCAACATTATCAAATGCATTTTCGATATAGTAATATCGTCTTATTTAGGTGGCGTTAAAGGCAGTGCTTTTTCTTACATTTAACAGCTTATTTAACATCTATTTATATTATAATGATCAAGAAAAATTTATAATTGTCTACAAAATGATTAAAATACAAACACATAACAATTTAAAATATTGAGTATATTCATGGCCATATTAAAATAGAAATTAATGTACAAAGCAAAAGTAGATAGAGAAGAGAGACAGCATAATTATTACACACAATAATACATACACGGATTTGTATGTAAAATATACACAGTATAATATATTATATTAATATGCGTAGTATATACAAGCTATGTATATTATAGATTACATAATATACACATATTATTGAGGAAGCAAATACTCCTACTTACTTACTCTATTATTTTAGGTAATCTAAAGTTCATGCCACATCTACCTATCCCTATCTTGATCTAGCTCTATCCAGTCCACCTAATTACACCCTATCTCTATCTTGAGCTATCTCAGCTCTATCCAGTCTACCTCATCACACCCTATCCCTATCTTGACCTAGTTATATCCAGTCCACCTCATCACACCCTATCCCTATCTTGACCTTGTTATATCCAGTCCACCTCATTACACCCTATCTATTTAAGGTCTATTATAATGTTATCCTCCCATCTGAATCTAAGTCTTCCCAATATGTTTGCCAGTCAGTACCCTGAACAAGGTTCTAGAATCTCCCATTCTCGCTGCATGTCCTGCCCACCGTAATCTACGAGACTTGAAGCAAATAATCTAACAACTTAAAAAATGCTGATAATATATGAATATGCTACTATTGTGAACTTAGCAATTTACCAATATAGCCATGGTAAAATTAAACGTTTGACCTTCAAAGGCATCAGCTCACAATATATTGTATCACTGATGACGGGGAGAACGGGGTTCGAATCACCGTTGGGGTAGTCTACTGGAGGTATTTTTCCACTACACACTGTCTATACGTGTGAGAACATTTTCTATCAATTATGCCTTTATATCTTTAAAACATTTGTGTAGCTATGAGGATAACTGAACGAGTATTGGATTATTATTATTATTATTACTATATTATTAGCACCGCCTCTTACTACCCGTTCGGGTTATACGCACTTGCGCTAATGTGTGATGGTAGGGTGATTGTGAGATGAAATGGAGGACCTACAGTTTAACGTGGAATCCGAACCACGATCGAGGCCTGGCATTCCACACATTTACAAGTTGTGATTAATGCACGACTTGTCAGAGGTGAAGGAAGGGTTTGACAATCAGATAAATCTGTGCCGGGAACGAGGATTGAACCCCAGACCCCCAGCACAGAAGTCTGACACCTTACCACTAGACCACAAGGTCACCTATAGTAGTGAGATGAGATGAACAATTTACAACAGAAAAACGATCGAGATCTCACTCTCAACTAAAGACACGCAAGATAAACTGAAAATTCGTCTAGTTTGTTTTTCTGGTGACAAGGAGGTAGGGGTTTAATATTAGTGTAAATATTTACATATAATAGCCCGGACAAGTACGTTGCAAATACACCCACAAATAAACAAGCGAAATATACAATATTACGGTATAGAGTTATTTTCTAGCTATTTTTAATTATAAAATAACTGTAGATTTAGCAGAATTTCTAATATTCTTGTGGAATAAAATTTGAAAAATGTATTATGGAAAGGCACATAAAATATACGTTTGAACTAATGATCTAGTTTTGGTTACGGCAACTGAACTATCAAATAATACCATTTATCATAAGTTTTCCGAATAAACGGATTCAATCCAATGTCTCATTAAATAAAAATACAGTCCAATTTTCACAGGAAGAATCTAATCTATTAGATATATACTTTTTCTTGTATTCATGCTTCAAGTCAAGTAATTTGTAACAGTCACTTTGGATATATATTATCAATACTAATACAACACTAATAATATACTAAAATGTTATTAACAATATGAGGAATAAAATGTGTTTGTATTGTCCAAAAGTTTCTTCCTAAGAAAATTGAACTGTATGTAAATATCTATAACAAATAAATGTATATTAGTCAACATTAACAAGAAGTCAAAATAATATATTATAAAATAATATAATTTATATTACATAAATAAAAACTGACAACAGTGAAGAACACATGTTTTGACATAAAAAAAATTTAAGAAATTTTGTAATCATAATTTAAATTGTTATATTTTTGTTTGATTATACGTATTTTACTTACTTTGGTCTTACTTTATGCTCTTATGAACCCTAGAGCTCACTGTCATGCTTACAAAGAAGAATAAGTCCTGATCAAAATAACTGAGCTAATCGTTAGCTCGCTCTGGTAGCAATGGCTATAACATTTTTTAGACCATATATATATATTGAACTACATACCAATTTTTATATTAATATACTTATCTGACTACTAGAAAGTTACAAGATTTACTTTCACTTATTCATACGTCAAGTAATTTTATTTGTATCTATCATTTTTTATAGTAAATACTAATAATTATAAAACTAGCACCAATATTTAAGTTTAATCTTATAAAACATTTTTTAGCTCCATGTCGTCAGGTCATACGCATTATGTATGTACAGTACTAAACAAGAGTTAGGGTTAAGTTTTAATTAAGAGTAGGTGTACTCCCATTTGTTTGGAGGGAGAGTGGGAAACCATTTTGGAAAAATTACCCTCAACACACCTGACCGGGATTCGAACTCAGATCTTCCTGTCTTCGGCAGTCTAGTCTAACACAAGAGTAATGCCTTAAACCATGCTTACACCGAAGGTCATATCAATGTTGACTGAAAAAAAAAAGGTTTCCTAAAAATATTCTTCCTATAAAGATTAAACTATAGTAGCTGTGTCTTGAGCTTTGATGAGAACCTAGATATATAAGTTGGGGTAGCCGGTGAGTTTATCGAATAGGAATTTTTCGAAATCAGTTTTTCTAAATTCAATTTTTCGAAGTTTAATTTTTCAAATACCAATTTTTCGAACTAATAGTTTTTTGAAAATATATTTGTCGAAAATCAATTAGGCGAAAATAAATTTTTCGAAATAATTTTTACGGAAATAAATTTTTCGAAATAATTTTTTCGGAACTAAATTTTTCGAAAACTATATTTAGATCTAGAAATTATTTGAACGAGAAGTTTTTCGAAAATGAATTTACCTCAAATCTGTTTTTCAAAATAAATGTTTCAAAAAGGAGGTTTTCGAAAATAAATTTTTCAAACGATAAGTTCAAAGTATAATAAAATTCTAACTTAGGTTAGGTTAGGTCAGGTTAGGCTAGGTTACGCTAGGTTAGGTTAGGGGTATTCTTCCCTATAGGGGGGTGAGGATAGAGGTAGGTTATTCCCAGTCCTCGATAAAATAGCTTCCGGAAAACTCGCAGTTTGCTAAATTGATTAAAAAAAAATAATTTGCAATTCGCAAAATTGATTTTTCAACAAATCGATTGTTCGAAATATTCATTTTCGATTATTTGACTGTCGCACAATTGGTTTTCGGTAAATTCACTTCGGGTAAAAAATGTTGTTTCGACAAAAATATCGTTCGGAAAATTGATGGTTCGAAAAATTGATTTTCGACAAAATTACTTTCGATGATTTTGTATTCAGTGAATTGATTTCGATAAATCGATTTTTGAAAAATTATCTAGACCTATAAGTTGGCAAAGCATTGTAATGTTGATTAAAGGTCTCAAAAAGACAACTTTTTTTAAATATGAAATTTGATCGTAAAGTTTTCAAAATAGCCATTGTTAGTGAACCAACTTGTCAACCACCTGAATTATCTCCAAGCGGGATGCTCGATTTGGCAGCAGGTGGGGGAAGAGAGCCAGGCCTCACTTAATCACGTGACCCACCTGATGCTATCTTACGGGGGGAGGGCGGGGACCCGGCGCGAAATTAATTAACGTTATCTGGACATCATTTGTCACTCGGGGTCGTTGTGACCATCTGATGGGCTGAAGACAGTGTGGGAAAGTTCGTTGGGACAGTGGGAACAAAAGGGGGGGGGGGGGGGAGTTGTCCGTGTGTGACACTGACAAGCCAGAGTGGGAGCGACTGTATTTTAAGAAGCACTATTTGGTTTTTGGATCTTCATCAATACGGTAGAATTTATAGGAAATATAACCGAAGGAAATGTGGGAGAACATTTAGGTTAAGACACCCTTAGTATGTCCGGACAGGATTTGAATCCCCGACTTCTCCATCACAGGCAAACCAGACTGTAAATATAGTCCGCGTGGCTACCTGTGTGGGTATGAAATACTATAGACGTAAGTTGAAGTATCAATTGCTACGCCTGATATCAAATGCAAACTTTTTTTATAAGCATTGCTTTTTTTTTTTTTGCAACGCATCTCACTACACATCTTATCAACCCGCATTTATTTACACTAAAAGGGTAGAAATAAGGAAGGTTAAATTTAAAGAAAATCTACTTTCATTTCCGTCAAGAAAGAGAGGCAAACAATTTTTGATGAAAAAAAAAATTCCGCACTTCCGAAATGAGAACCCAGATCTTCTCGTTACCAATGACGCAGACAAGACAAAATCTACGCCTTTATACACACGCCCACCAGTGTGGGTTTGAACATATAATAATAATAATAATATCATGTTTAAGCTACATCAATCTGTAGCTCAATTTGTGGAAATATTAGCCAGTACTAATGTACCGTTGGCCAGGGGACGCCCAAATGTACTAACCGCACATCCTTTCCGTGGAGGCTCTCTCCGTGTTCCAATGAGATGAGATGATGGTGAGGGTGAGTATGAAGTTGTGAAACCAATGATCATTTGAACCTAACTGAAACCTAATTAGCCAAACCACGGTGACCTTGGGAATTATTCCCCTTTCGAGGAAAATCCCCTGGTACCAGCCGGTAATCGTACCCGTGATCTCCAGGTCAGCAGCCAGGGGCTCTGACCACTATACCACGAGGCCGGTTATGTTATATAATATAAAATATGAAATAAGGTTTAAAAATTGACAACGATTAGTCAAGTTAGGGTCATCTAAAAAATCAGGTCTCGTCTAGTGGTTTTACCCGCGCTTTAGACACGTATACCCGCCTCGGTGGCGTAGTTGGCTAACGCGCAAGTCGTGTTGAGCTCAACCACCGAGGACGGGGAGATCGAGGTTCGAATCTCGGTCGGGTGAACTGGGGGTGGTTTTTCCTAAATGGTTTTCCACTCTCCATCCAAGCAAATGCGGGTTCACTTCCTCTAAATTCAACCCTCCCAATTCCTAATCCATTAGAGTAATTAGTACTTAAGCGTATAACCCGAACGGGTAGTAAGACGCGGTGCTAAATAATAAATAAATAAAATTTAGACACGTAGTCCTGATATTATCGTCATGAGCATTGTTAATGAAAGGTGGCCCACACACCTCACTTTTGTTTTAGCTGGAAGAATTTATAAGATGCACTTCCTGTCGAGGAGCAAAAGGTAAAATGTGTTTGAAGGACTCTTAAGGCGTTCATGAAGAGTGAAACAATAGGAATGAAAATTATGTCCCCTCCGCCCTTCATTCAGTCACTTTTCACTTGGTCCTGCTGTGAATGGGCGACACGAGACCTTCTTTATCCGGTCCAGAGAGTTTAGAGACAATACCATCATTTTGGTCGGACTATCCTGTTACTTCGTGGCAAGTAGGTAGACCCAGTCTTTTAGAGAGGACATTCATGGGTTTATTTTCGATGTAAGTTAGTAGCCATACCGATGAACCGTCGTGTTTGAAGATCAGCATGCCCATGAACTTTCTTAAAGGCCTCATGCCCGGTTAGCCGGAAAATTAATTACAAGATTACGCTCGAGCCAGATCAATTATGATCGAAGTACAGTCTTCTGTGTTATTCACTTGACAATAGTAAAACTGTGATACATACATACCTTGTCACGCTGTTCCCTTACGGGGTAGGCAAGAAACTGTGCATTTAGCTAAATAAACAACTCTGTATTTATCCATCCGCACTAAATTTCTCCACACTTCCCTATTCTTGAATACTCCCTTCGCTTCAACAACATCCATACACCGAGCCATATGTGCTCTTTTAGTAATAAAACTCTTAATGTTTCTCTTTTTCACACATTCGTCTACCATATTTAGCAACGTCTTACATGGCCTACCCCTTCCTTTTGATCCACACACTCTACCTTCATATATTTGCTTCGTCACTCGATCCACACTCATCCTCTCAATATGACCAAATCACTGCAAGACGCTTCTTTCACATTGACCTATTGCAATCACTTTCAAACAGCACTCCTTTAGCACCCATTCCAGCACCCATTCATTACAGACTTTGTCCATACGAGTTTTTCCACATACATTTCTTAGATAATTTTAGTATAGAGATGTGACGCCCGATTACCTTGAATCCTATACCATTCTATAGATTAGAGATTCGTAAAAATCTCATAAGTGTATCTAAAATATAATTATATAGATCTTGACTTCAAATAAGTCTTTCTTTGTAATCTATTAGTCAAAGTTTCTGACAGTTTTAGAGGCCCCGGGTTCAATCCCCGGTGCTTCGAGAAATTTTCTGTAAGGCAGTGTGGTCTGGAACGGGCTCAACTCAGCCTTGTGAGGACAAATGAGGAGCTACTTGAATAAATAAGTAGCAGCTCCGATTTATAAAACTGAGATTAACGGCCAAAGTGTTCATTATGCTGACCACATGATACCCTTTATCCGCAATTGTTGGCAATATCACCACTAATGGTGGTGGCCATTAGGTCGGTATAGCTCTATTGTGGGCTTATGCTTGGAGTTTTTTTACTTTTAATAACAATTTTAAACAATTGGTAAAAGGATTGGGAGGGTAACAAAATCACAAAAAAGTACAAAATTATATTAATAAAATTAATTTACTAAAAAAGTATTCTTTTTGTTATGCTTCTGACTTAATAGACATGACAAACAAAATAGCATTTGTCAGTGGCACCAATCCTTAGAGCTATTTTAAAATTTTAAATATGTTCCCTTTAACATAAATTATAGATTTCTAATAATTCGAATTAAGACTCGAGATCCGAAAGAAAATTTAAGATTATGATTCTAGATTTAGATTCAAGAAATATAGGACTCACATTTCTAGTTTATTAGTTTGTTCATTTTAAAATAATTATTTTAAATTATTTTTTCGCATTTATTGTAAAAAGATTTCACTGGTCTCAACTCAACTGTTTTATAAATTAGAATACAGAAAATAACACCACGATGCGAAGCCTGGCTCAAGCCGCTGTGTTACCTAGCCAAGTTAGGTGTTATCCGTGCACATCTCACCCCACGGTTAAAGCGACAAGCTCGGTTCAGATAGGAATACTTTTTTTTGGCGATTATAAAAGCGACTAATACAATTTTCATATGCTTATACATCAGGCCATGGAACACGAAACTGTAACTTTTAATAGGTAAAATCAACACCTATGTAAAACTACCGTTATAAAGTAAAATATTTAGCAATGCTATCTACAAAAAATTACATAATCTTTAAATTGAAAAATGACACCTGGACACGGGAATCAAACCCACATCCTCCATTTTAAAGAATATTGTATGTACCAGTAAACCCTTGCGAAACTTTCGCACATTCAACCTTCTCCTCCCCCCTTAAAAAATAATGATTTAGTCTTTTGTTGGGTTGTTGAAATTAAATACTCAGCGAAGTGTATACACAAAATAGCAAAGAGAGTTTATTTTCGGTAATTGATACAAAAATATAATTAGAATTTTCTTTTAACTTATGTTTTAAATAAACAATGTGTTTTAAAGTAAACTGAATATGCTATATCAGAAATCGGTAAAAAAAAAAAAATCCTGCCCACTGATACCTTATTCATCAATGTAGGTTTTGTATTAGTTGAGAAAAGGGGATGTTGACAGCAAAAATTATATATAAGATATGTGGCTAAAATCGTAATTAATAAACATAATAGATTTTCTCTTTAATCCATCACAAAAAAAGATGTTTTAATTTTTCTAGACGTACTAGAATCCTAATATAACTTATGAAGGTAGTACAGCTCGAACCAAACGTCGTATTGTGGTGTGGTTTTTTCTTTATCATACTGTAAAAACAATGGAATTGAGATAAATGAAACCCATTTATTATATTAAAATAACTATATATGAAAATATTGTCAAATTAAAATTTATTTCACTCATCCAAATTTCGCTATTGTCGGTTAAATAATGTATAAAATCGCACTTTGGTACGTATATGGGTCCAAGCTTAGATATATATTTACTATCATGGTTAATCGGAAGTGAGATGAACTTTTAAAACTGGATCTTTGTCATCATTTTCCTTTATATTACATAGCTTAAGACCATAATAAGATAGTGCTGACAATATTGTGGATCTTCTAAAATAAAACAATTAATTTTGATTGGTAAGAAGAACCTACTGTATTATTGAATTAAAACTAATTTGGTATTTCTATGGACCATAGAATACTTTTATAGCCACTGGAGAGATGTTTAGCTAAACAACAAAAAGCTTAGCTTATAAACACTCCTTGCTTCCATGCTCCTTGCATGCAAATGCAGCTACATTTATTCTAAACTATACCTTTATCAGCCTCACTTCCTTAGCGTAAGACACTGGGGATTAGACTGGGCGGGTAGTAAGACGAGGCGTATAGTAAATAATAAATAGTTTAATTTAACCATCGCCTTAGACCAGCGATTTTCAACTTTTTTTTTTAGCTTACGGCACAATGAACAAGCCGTTAGAATGGTCAAGGTATACCATCGGTTTTTAAATAGAGATTTTGTCGATAAAAAACGAGTAGATTGTGTTTAAAAGTTATATAGCTAAAATTATAAAAATATATTTGATCTTTCCCCACACTCCCGCGGCTCACCTGCTGACCCTTCACGGCACACCGGTTGAAAAACACTACCTTAGACTGACGCCTAAGTGTATACCTCTATTTTCGAAATTAAAAACGATGAGGTTTTTAACTCGGGAGATAACAACACCGATACTCCGGTGACCCACTTACAAAAAAATAGTCACCCTTTAAGATTGGTGGAAGTATCCAAGGGTTCAATTAAAGGACAATGTAGCTGTCAATTAACACGCCACGACCTACCCGAAGGTCCGAGAGCCTCAAAGATTTTTTGTTCCGATTGTTACGTGACAAGATATGGCGAGGATCGTTAAAATAGTTCCTCCATTGTTATTCTTGTCCTTTCTTTTTCCGGATGTCTAGTTCAATCCATACATTGTCCGTCCGGTCCCCTCCACCCGCTAGCCTTCTTCACATACATATAAAATGTCACCAATAGAACATACATTGTCTTCCTTTGCGATGTCGCCAAACATCAAACGTAAACAAACTATAATATGTTATTCAATAATCTGGTAGTTTTTCTGAATTTTGGTTTAGGCTGTTAAAATACCAACTGGCAGCGAATAACAGATTGTAATTAATTGTTTACGTTGTATATGTACATATATGTATACATACATAGAGAGAGAGCCAGTTGTTAATATATATATATATATTTATATACTACCCCTGAACGTAAATATGGGTATATCCCATATATATATATTAAAGGCTAGGGGATTATTGAAAATCCTCACAATATATATGTATAAATAAATATATACATATTTATTAACCACTTGAACCAAAACTACAAAAACATAACTGATGACTTCGAAAAAAGAGATTATAATCAGTTGTTTACGTTTGATGTTATTTATTTATATATATATATACCCCTGAACGAAAATATGGGTACATCCTATATATATATATATATATAGGATGTACCCATATTATATATATATATATATATAGGATGTACCCATATTATATATATATATTTTAGGATGTACCCATATTATATATATATATATATATATAAAATATGGGTACATCCTATATATACATATATACATAATATACATATATATATATATAAAATATGGGTACATCCTATATATATATATATATATATATATATATATAGGATGTACCCATATTTATATATATATATATATATATATAAATAACATCACACGTAAACAACTGATTATAATCTCTTTTTTCGAAGTCATCTGTTATGTTTTTTGTAGTTTTGGTTCAAGTGGTTAATATATATTATATATATATATATATTGTGAGGATTTTCAATAATCCCCTAGCTTTTAATATATATATATATATATATATATATATATGGGATATACCCATATTTACGTTCAGGGGTAGTGAGAAACCATTTAGGAAAATAACATTCTCAGTACACCTAGCTAGGATTAGAACCCAAACTTCCTCACTATTGGCAATCCAGTTTATTTCAAGATTTACGTCTTTGACTATGAAACCACCGGTGCGGGTTGGTAATATTTGATTACTGAGCTTTTTTTTTAAAAATCACGTAGACTATTTTATCTCTGTATAAACTCCATATAATTCTGGTTTAGTTTAGTTTTAATAAATTAGATCAAAACAACAAATACATAAAATTAGATTTAAAATTGGTAATGTCTTATTTACAATAGGTGGAAACTAACATTTTTTTTAACGGATATAGCCGTCCATTAATAGCTCAAGTAGCTGATGAGTCAACACGTCACTCATAGACTCTGCCTAAAATGATGATGGAATATTGACCTGAAGCAAGAAACAATTCCTGGATATCTCAGTGGTAGTGCAATGGCGTGCTAGGACAAATATCCGCGGTTGAGTTCTGGTCTCCAGCCACCTTTTTTCTATTAATTAAATTCATTGTTTATTTTTAGTAACTAGTGCTTGGATTACGCTACAGTATTTCAATCTTTGCTCATTTTCTTTTTAATATCTCTACTAGCAATCCAGAGGGCGTACAAACAGCCTACCAATAAACAAGATCTTTCTCGTGTAATTCAAAAGTAATTCAACATTAAATAATATAATGCCATTGACTTGAGTAATTGAGACATTTAAAGGTGGGTTCTTAAGGAGCGCGATAAAAAGCCAGTGTTTTTGCAGTTTTTATATCAAAACATTTATTTGGTCAAAATAAATAAAATATTATTCCATTGGAAACATTTAGTTCAATTTTAGTCACGTGGTGACCTCAACAGTTGCTGAACACATGTCAAGGGTGTCCTGTAATTTAATGACAACTTTTTTCTCTTGATTTAAAATGTTTGTCATCTAATGCCGCTATGTTCATGACAGATATTCAACAACTGTTCATATCACCATGTGAAGAAAATTAAACTATATGTTTCTACAGAAGCAAAGTTTGATTTATTTTTTTTCTAAAAAAACTTACCTTTTATCGTATACCCTCCACTTTTTGAATATCAAGTTTCCAGCGCATTTTATTTAATTGTTTCAAGAGCCAAAGGTCCCGGGTTTGTTTCCCGTGTCCATGTGTCATTTTCCAATTTAAAGAATATAACTAATCAATTAGCTACACTTATCTGAGGATATATATATTTCATCTTAATAAAGTTTAATAAAAGCCATCTGGGAAATATTTATACAAAAATGCCTCATTATCTAAATAAATTGACAATGTATACATAAAAATATCCAGTTACAAATCAAGCTACAACCATGTTTTGAATGAAATATCAATCTAAAAATATATTATGAACATTATAATAATAAATACAGAGTTATTTGCTGTAATCCACAGAAAAATCAAAGAATAAGCTATAACATTTAAAGAGTGATCACTGATCACAAGCAAATATATTAGTGTACATTTTCTTTTTACTCGACAGGCTTGATAGAATAAGTTAAGTTCATCCTCTTAATTTTAAGTGAGACACATCTTGTAATTATTTTATTTCTCATTAAATTAATTTACAACTCAATTATGCGCTTACATCTTTTCCTACCTTACTATAATTTTTTAATGTTTATGGGCGGGTATTAACTGCCATCATATTAATGAGAATCGTAGTATTAAGTGTTTTATAACAATATATAAATCTGTATTTAATACACTTTGATGCAAAATTGATAAGTTTTAGCGACATAAACAATATACTATAAGATAAAAATTTGGGAGAAATTAGTTTTAAGGAAATGAATCCAAGTTTTTTTTATGGGGAAAGAATGGAAAATCACAATTTGGGTTCAAAATCTTGTCTCTTGTTTTGGGGCGATCCTATTGGACATTACTAGAGCTTGATAAAAGGACTATGGCTTGACAAGCATGAATGGCTGGCTCAGCATTCATCACCAATTAAAATATGGAGCTTGAAAAATAAAACGTATCAAAGATATTCCTGACTTGTGTTTAAGAATTACAAGTCTATATCAGATAAATTAACAAAATAAGTATGTGATATCGTATACACACAGTATTTTACAGTTTAAAACATAAAATATACTGATTCAAGACTGAGTTTTCCTGAATCGTCTCCCAACTCTACTCCACAACAATTCTAGAACCTTTCCTATAAATTACTCTGTTCTAGTCTCTATCTAATCAGAGTAATTAAAATGAGTATACCCCGGCTATGACGTAAACCGATGTGGTAAACATCATAGAGAGACATAAATATAACAGAATATATTATTACGGTATTAAGAGGTATTTTAAAGGAAGTAGAGTTTATTTGTGTCTTACAAGGCTCTTTATGCAATCTAAAAAACTCTTACCTCATCTCAGTCGACTTTAAATAATTAGGTTTCCAGATCAATAAAGATCCGAACCAGATTCCCCTTGTAGTGGATCATCTCCTGGATCTACTCAAAGCCCTTTAAGTATGGTGGGATCACTAGGAAAGGACATTACCAATAAAGGGTTCCACCCACTTGACTCTCACTACATTTTTTGGGGAGAGGGAGAAGGGGGGGCCAGGTAATGAATAGTTCGGAATTGTTAAAAGTGATTTAAGATTAGCCAATTTTAATTATCATAAATTTCTTAAAACTATATAACTCAAGATATAAGATCTATAGTTATTTAAATATATTTTGATACATTTTAAATTCATTTTTGTGTGAGCCATATTTTAAATTACAAACATGATCTGAAAAATTGTGGAATTTCTAAATGTCTGCAACACTTCTCAGAGTTCAGATAGGCACTGCTCTTAAATGTCTAGGCTATATTTATTTGATAACTTTTTTTTATGATTTACTCCTATTATTCACAGTTAACATCCCTCTGCCCTCATCAGTATTGTAGCATTTATTAAAATAAAAATCTAACACAGTCGTCTTAGCTACCATTGTCACCATTATCCTAATCATCTTCCTCATAATTCTATGTTCTTGAAAATAAAAAGGCCGACTTACATGATACCTGCCAGAAGCTGTCTTGTTGGTTAAGCACCAAGTCTCTAATATATAAAAAAAAACAGGGAAAAAACAAGCCACTTAGCTAGATCCAATGTTTCGGAGACAATGGTCATAGAAATCTCATCCCTGCTTACACGGGCGGTGGTTATACTTCACAAAGGAACTCATTCTGATACCTTAACTTACTTATTAGAATATGTCAGCTCATTAAATCTCTGACGTGGCATGAACGTGATATTTAATTGGTGTTTCTTACCTGAGTGTGTAGTGTCCAAGTCGACCTCGGTGGTCTTGGGGTAAAGTGCTCGCCTCAGGACCCGTTGATCGTGGGTTCAAACCCTAGCCGGGGTCAACGGATTTTCTTGAGTTATAAAAAATCCATAGCACAACTTCCTTCGGAGGGGAAGTAAAGTCGTCAGTCCCATGTCGATTTTGGCATGTAAAAGGAAGCCTGAAAGGTATGTGAAAATACCTTTCCTGACATAATTGGCAGGCCCTTTCCTGTCGCTTCATAAACATTCTCGTGAGTTTGATATCAGTCAATTCAGAATTGCACGTTAAATACCTAAAATAAATAAAAATAATAATATAAATTGGTTTAGAACCTGCATCGATGGTTGCATGGTCTGACGCGCCATCCTCGCTTGGACTGGAATTGCCGGCAATGCGTAAATTGGGGTTCGAATCCCGGTAGGCTGTACTAAGGTTGGTTTTTCCTAAGTGGTTTTCCACAAAAGCTCCACGAAAATACGGCACACGTACACTAAAATAATCAGAGCTTCCTGATTATTACCCAATTTGTGTGAATATTCGGATGGCCCGAACGGTAGTAAGATGAAGTGCACAAAATAAGTAGATATATATTTGAAAATACTATGTTCTCTGGATTATCATTTTATTGTTCTGAGATAAACCCAGCGTTGTTTTAGTGTGTACCATGACATATGGACCATACGTGATAGCGACATATTTACACCAGCAGGGTAGGAAAGCGTGTATTAAAAGTCTTTAGGGTCTCGGGTTAGATTCCCGGCATGGCTGAAAAATATCATGAGGAATGTTTCTCCTTTCACTGATGATTAATGATAGAGACTGGCTGTTGTGTCTGTTATAGATTTAAGTTGGTTTATAAATTCGTTGTGCTGATATAATCAGTCGGTTAAGAAAGTGCAAGTCAAATACCTGCTATAAAACAAAGCTTTAAGAAATGTATCCTTATTTACGTGCAAGAAAAAGGATAAACAATAAAAAATGTACACTCATCCGGTATTCGAATCTTAACCCTCCATCTCCCGTTAACGACCAATTATACCAGATGAGTTTAACACCTCAGTATGCTGAGCAGCATTTAATTTTCTTTAGTAATCAGTGTCTAAATATTACTTTTATTTTTTAGTTAGAAAAACTACAATGATATCGCGTTTATAGTAGGATTATAGTAGGAAGAAACTCTTGAAAATACAAACATATATTTTTGTGGTGAAAATTGATAAATACCTGCTTTGGTGGCCAAATTTTCTGAGGCGTCACTCTAGAAATAGACTGGACTGCTGATGAGGGGAGATCGGGGATAGAATCCTAGTTGTGTGCACTCAATGTCGTAGTTTTCACTCTCTTTCCACGCAAATTCAGGTACACGTCCTCTAAAGTCATCCTTCCTCCTCCCTAACCCATTAGCGTAATTTGTACGTAAGCGTATAAACCGAACGGGTAGTAATACGTGGTGCTAAGAAAATAAATGATCGACCTCATTGGCGTCACCCAGAAACGAAGTAGGTTCTCTAGACCTCTGGTCGATCTCTCTAACCACTCAGACATGGGAGACGAGACCACGCGAGTTATTGCATTGTCCTAGGCCTCAAACCTAGGGATGTGGTATCGAAAGAAAGGTATCGATACTGTAATCATTAAAAGTATCAGAAGAAAAGTATCGAATACCGTACTAGTATCGAAAGAAAATTATCGGTATCGAAACGCATATAAACTTTTCTGCTTTATTTGCTTGGGGGAATTTTGAGTTGACTACAAAAAATTTTTTGTTTAGTTTGTGATGACTTGCTCATTGATAAAGGAAGGGGTAGGTAGACTGGTCGCTACTAGCCTCGTCAGGTATCAGAATGTATTGATAAACAAAGATGAAAGAACAGAATGAGCTATGAGAAGCTAAAAGAGATTGAATCTAGAGTTGCTTCTGGTTATCATGCAGAAAATGAGTGAGAACTGAGAATTGAGAAATAGCGTCATTTGTTCTTCTTCCACATTCCAACTATAAACATTTAATACCAGCATGAGTGAAGATAACAAAGAAGTTGTTTATTTCAATACCGATCGATACCGGAGTGTGATACTAATATCATTAAAAGTATCGAGGAAAACATACTAGTGAATACGACATACTTAGTATAATTCGAAAGGGAAAATATATATGGAAAAATATATTAGAAAGTATCGATACTTTTTTCACATCCCTACTCAAACCGGTGGACGTTTCCCCTCAGAGGGAGAAAAAGTACTTGCTAGGGGCTGCGAGGTGCCTTATGACCATCCAGTTTATTACCTGAACTACAACGGGAAATTTATATTTGAGAACAATGTCAATTTTGGCTTTACCTTTAATAACGCAGCCAGGAATTGAGCTCCTATAGCGTAAAACTTCTTGTTTGTACTTAAAATCCTGAGCGTTTATAGTTGTCTGAAGTTTTTTTGTTTTTGTTTTTCATTTCCATTTAAAATTGCTTGATTGATAACTGTACTCCATTTTCCTTACGAATGGAAATATCTGACAGCTAGCTTTTTTTTTCTCTAAATCTACTTTCACGTATTCATTTAGTCAAGTCATGGCTGTAGCTGTCACTTTTGATTGATAATATCAATTCCTATTTAAAATAAGAATAATAAAATAGATGTCAACAAGATTGAGCGCAGCAAAAATATGTCTGCATTCGATAAAAGTTTCTCCAAACAAAGACTCAGTTTACCCTGAAAGGTAGCAGTCCTACCTTGTCGTATCATACTATGGCCCTATCTTATAAGTTATACCATAGTGGAATAATACAAGGTGAGATTGCTACCTACAGAGTAAACAAAGGGTACATTCTTGAGAAAACTAAAGTACATCAAAACTAAAATATTAGTGTGGTTTTTTTATAGTAAATTTTCGTGTAATTTTGTGAAATCAGAATATGAAGAGTGATACAAAAATTAGCTATTTAAATAAAGTTTTAGATGGCTAGGGGAAAAAAATTAGAATATGGAGCTAGAGGGGAGGGTGAGTGATATTTTTACAGTTATCATTATTATTTTATTATTGTTTAGTACCGCGTCTTACTACCCGTTCGGGTTATACGCTTTTTACAGTTATCATGAGGATGTGTGGGTTGTGGGATGGGTTGGGTGTCAAAAATCTTGAAAGATACTGGTCTAGATATTCTCTGATTTTGGTAGAAGTGACAGTATCTAGTAGTTACTAAATTTACTAATAAAAAATATATATTCATACATCAGGTCTTGTTATATGAAACTGTCACTTTAGATAGATACGATCAATACCTATAAAATAACACAAATAATATAGTAAAATATTATCAATGTTTGCTGCAAAGACATATGTTTGGATTTTCTAAACTGTTCTTCCAGCAAAAATCAAGGTATTGCAATAGGTGCTGTTCAACTCCCTTGGCTATTTGTCAGATGTAGTGACGCGTGTGCGTGTATGTATGTTGACACTTGAGACGGGCTTGTGCCGTGAGTGAAGAAGGTCGGTAGCCTTTGTGCGGCCAGTATGTTCATCTGGAAGAGCCCGCCGGCTAGTTCCCCAGTCTCCAATGTCCACCGTGTTAGTTCGTCTTAATGACGCGAAGACGTGGACCTCATGTTAAGTAGCTCGGCTTGCGGGAGAGACATAACCTCAACTATACCGCGCGAGGTTCTGACCTCGTAAAGTTGAAAGGGTCAATTCAAGGATCGGCATTGAGGGTGAATTTGTCTTAGGAGTATTCATCCCCTTTTCAGCAAATTTGGAGAATATATCCTTTAACCTATCCCCATCACCCCCACCCCTTTTCCTTTTCATAGCTTCCTTAAGGCGCTAGTCTAGTGGATGCGAGAAAAGTAAGTTTATGAGCAGCTTTAATGGCAAAACATTTTTTTGGTCAAAATAAATACAATAATTCCTCAGTAGAAACATAAGAGGTTAATTTTCTTCACATGAAGATATCAACAGTTATTTAATATTTGTTATGAGCATGTTAGCATTTGATGAAAAACTTTTTAAGTGAAAAAAAGTTGTCATCAATTCTCGAACATTCTTAACAGATACTTAAGGACTATTAATATCACCATATGAAGAAAGTTAAAATAAACATAAATACAGAAGCAATATCTTATTTATTTTGTCAAAACCTTTTTTACATAAAAACTGTAAATCTACTGACTTTAAATCAAATTCTGTTCCACCCCACCTTTATAGATTAATATAAAAATATTCAACATAAAAAACACATTCCTAATATAAATAGGATATGACTGAATACAACTTTTGACGTCTACATTCTTTATAAGAAAAAAAAAAGCCTAACCATATTCATTCTTTCAGTATGTGTATAATATGTAATCATGTGCATGTATTATGAGTGTGTGTGTCCTTGCACACCATTTATTTATTATTTAAGAGATAATTGACAGATCTAAACAAACTTTATATACACCTAGTACCTCACCAGGACACTGCTGGTTTATATTTCTGAAATTTTTACGGCCCACCATTTTGGAGCCAAGGTTGTCTACATTAAATAATGAATGATTTAATTCATGTTTTAATATCAAAACGCAACACAATTTATCTAGCTATATTTATAAAATTTATCATGCTTCGAGTCGTTGTGTCACGTTATAAAAACAACTTGTTAAACTTGTCTAACATATTTTTTAATCCATGAAACATTTATTGATGTTTGATCTTTTTTAAATTTCAACCGTCATTACTGTTAATATTTTAATTGTATTAGTTTTCCATTATTAAATAATACGTCAACCCCTGACAGTAAAACCAAGAGCAGAAAATAGATAGAAAACATTTAAAAACTAAGAATAATTTGTAATTATTAAATGATTCTAGATTTACTGTAACTGTAATTTTTTGTAGTTTTATTTTCTTCAACAAAATCAAATTTAAGATGAAAAAAATTAGGCTTGTTATTTGTAAAAAAGTTTTAAAACTAATAAATACATATGTGTTACAATATGTATATTATTTTTTCACCCAAATAGAGAAATCATATTTAATAAAAACCTGCAAGAAAATTATATTTATTTGGTTTACAAACATAAAAATTCTAAAAAGGTTAATTTTCTACCAACACTAAGGAACAAATTTCCTAGAATGTCGGTACACAAACTGTCAGTTTACACGAATTTACACTGAAATAAATAAAAAGGAAATGGCCTTTCACCACCATTCTTTTATCTGAATACAAGCTGAAGTTTTGAGAAAGTAAGCTATAAAATGTTCACCTTTTGCTGTCAAGATTTTTTTTTTTGTCATGACAGTTATGGAGTAGAAACTTGAAATATTCTCAAAAGTGGTGTGACAAGTACAAACACAGTTCTGTGGTGGCGCCAGAAGTCAACTTATCGTTAACGTGAACTTTTTATTGGGTGTATCTTGTTACGAGAAGGAGAAATAAACAGGTTTCACCAATAACTTTATTATAGCTTAACCCAAGAATTTTCGTTGAAGTGTAGCTATTTATAAAAAATGTAGAAAAGAGACCCGAGTCGGGATGCATGATTATGTGTGTCTTCGCCTTGAAAGCCAACAGAAAAAAAAAGCAATTTTTAATGAGGGGTTATTTATGATTTGGCACGCTTCAACCTTGATCACGCCTTGCTGCTCTAAATTCAGTAGTTTGATAGAGTCGTCACAGCTTTGCAATGATCAAGTGCGCAGAGTAAATTACGTAATTAACTTTATGGTGACAGTATGAGGGTTTAATCCCTGGTCAGATAAAATGGGGGGGGGGGATAGGTTTCATTCCTCCTCCCCTCCCACACTAAATATTTTCCCATTCTTTCTTCAGGTAAATGGTGATGTATTCATTTACTCTCTTTAACCTACATCCGAAGTTGAAATAGCTTAAGTCAAATTTAGCCATTAGTCGACCTCGGTGGTCTAGAGGTAGGATGCTCGTCTCAAAGCCTAATGATCTTCGGTTCAAACCCAGCCAGCTTCAATGGATTTTTCTTGAGCGATTATATTATGTAGCATAACTTTCTTTGGAAGAGAAGTAAAGGCGTCAATCCCAGGTCGATTGTGGCATGTAAAAGAATCTTGGAAGTTATGTGAAAATACCTTTACCAAAAAAATTGGTAGACCCTTTCACTCCCGGTCATAGAAATTTTCGTGTAACGATATAATGAAACAGTTCAGAAAGTGCAAGCTAAATACCCCAAGTAAATAAATAAAAAATATAAATATCGCCAGTATACGGACATTATATAGTATTAAAATATACAGTTAGTCTTTGACTATGGTTTCAAGTCACGCGAATCCATGGATATGAGATTGTGGTGCTTCGATTTACGACTAGCAACGTTCGTCATCTTTTAAACATAATATATAACGTTCAGAATAAGCTGAGTCATATCTGATAGCGTCATCGCCATTTTGTGATTATGTAACACTGTATGTATTAGTTTTCTTACAATTATTATGTTTCTGTATTAATGTGATTTATACCATTTTGAATACAGTTTCATTTACCCAAAGTTTTATTTTCGAAAGCAGAATCTGTTTAACTTTAATTATCCTTTGAAACGAACATATAATATATCAAGAACCTATAGTAGCCTACTAAAGTAACATTCGATTTTTGTGATCTTTCAAATTACGTGGAATCCTTCAGAACAAATTAATCGCGTATGTTAAAGATATACTATCCCGATTTTATTTTCACCTTTATTACGAATTATGCTAGAAGAATTAGGTCAGCGTTTTCAACTGGCGTGCTCGATTATTGTTATTTAGGAGGCATAAATTCGAATCGTGTATGGGTGTAATAAGAATTGTATATTAATAATTATTAATTAAATATACTCTCTACAGGCGAATGCATGTACATTTATTTAAACCTAATGATTTGTAGGCCTACGTTTACTCCCAGACCTAACTATTAAAAACTTACTTATCATAAGATAACCTGTTTATCAAATTACTTTTTCAAACAAACTGCCCCAAATTAAATTAGTATGAGAAATTAAATCTTTTTAGAGTAAAACTCATCATTTTAAACAATAATTATAAAACTCTAAGCTCTAGGCTAAGACTAAATTATTGATAACGTAATCAATTCAACAGGTATTGGAAAATAAATGAGATATATATGATTTCAACCCCGGTGGATCTATTAGATCTATGATCTTTCAATGTATTTTTAGTATGATATTATAGTACAATTTAAAAGGAAATGATTTTTATTATTTAAAGATTATCATTTAGAAGAATACTCATTATTTATGTACATTAAATCTATCATTTTAATGTTCTATTTTTAAATAAAAACTTTTAATAGATTTTTGGAAATATTTGAATTTGTGATTATATTAATAACTAGTGCTAAATCAGTTTATTAATCCAAAATATACTGTTCTATCACATTAGTTTATACCGTTTAAGATAGTTACAATCTTTTTCTTCAAAAAATATATAATTTGTTAAAAATACCCTTGTCTAACCCATTTTACATCATGAATATATCCACAAAATATTGAATGGATTAAGAACGGTAGCAATACAATCGAATCACTACAATCTCCATTTCCCTCAGCGACAGGTTGATATAAACCCCCTTCCTCTCTTCTTTCGAAGAGTGCCTAGCAATCTTTCATCAATTATAGTCCGGCCGGTAAGTGAGGGGGTCAGAACGCTTGTCTTGACGGGACTCTGTAATTGTGAGTACTTGTTATTCACGACAAACACTCGGTCACGGTGGGGTTTGTATACTGATAATGACCGGGTTTGTCGCGGTGTTCCGTCCTCAGCTCTTGAGTTAAAACTGACTCTCCTGGTTCACAACAAATTACTGTCTAGACTAGATACTTGTTTGCGCTCACTGCTCAGATTTAAAGTAGAAATTACAAGTAATTTTTTTTTACTTGCGTTAATTGTCATGCAAATAAAGATTTACACAACTTTTTGGGGATGGTACAAATATTTACCCACGGGGCAGATGAGTTGTAGTTGAACGTTGTTGGAAGTTAAGTAACGTTTACAATGTCACGGCACCGATCATTTATTGGTGGGTCAACTTGACAGTAACCCGCTTCGGTGGCCGCGTGGACTAACGCGCTAATCTCGCAGTGGACTAGACTGCCAGTGACGGGGAGGTTGAGGTTCGAATTTCGGTCGGGTGTACTGAGGGTGGTTTTTCCAAAATAGTTTTACACTCTCCCTCTGCGCAAATGTGGGTACACTTCCCATAAATATAAAATTGCTAATCCCTAAAACAACCATTAGCGTAATTAGTACACAAGCATATAACGGGTAGTAAGACGCGGTGCTAAGAAGAGAAGAGAGATTGACAGTGTAAACCTCAATATGCGTGTAAATGAATCTATTTAGTATGGCGTCTTACTGCCCATTCGGGTTACATGCTTAACTACTAATTACGCTAATGGATTAGGAATTGAGGAGGTTGAATTTAGAGGAAGTGAACTCGCATTTGCGTGGAGGGAGAGTGGAAAACCATTTAGGATCCCCTCCCCCCCAGTTCACCCGACCGAGATTTGAACCTTGATCTCGCCGTCCTCGGTAGTCTAGCACAACACGACTAGCGCGTTAGCTAACTACGCCAACGAGGCGGGTGCGCCCAAATTAAAGTATTTGCATTATGCATGTTCTGTTAGTATGATTATTTGAGTGCTCGAATATTTTGGTGACAGTAGTTAATTGTAGCGTCAGATGAACATGTGCGGTAGTTGTTGCACGTGGTAAACCTCGACTGTATGCGAATAGCTCTGAATTCCGGCCACTTTCAAATCCAAATAAACTGTGGTCCATAAGTGAATATTTGAACGATATTAAAATTTAGTGCAAACCTTTATTTGCATGACAATTGGGTTGACATGGATATTAGTCCGCGTGCTCGTCAATATGGGTCAATTCAGTATTGGGTTTTTATTTTTTTACAGTAAGGGCTTTATATTAACTGATAATGCGTTATGTAGATTCTACATCGGCTTAAATTTAGCAGTGAGGGAGCTAAGTTTGCTAATAATGGTCTGTGGCTATTCAATATTGCCTTATATTTAGCATTGAGGGAGCTAAATTTTCTTATAATGTTCTATGGCTATTGATTGATTATTAGAACCGCGTTTTACTATCCGTTCGGGCTATACGCACTTACGCTAATGTGTGATGGTAGGGTGATTATGAGATGAAATGGAGGACCTACAGCTTAACGTGGAATCCGAACCACGGTGGAGGCCTGGCATTCTACACATTCACAAGTTGTGATTAATACACATATTGTCAGAGGTGAAGGAAGGGTTTAGCAATCAGATAAATCTGTGCCGGGACCGAGGATTGAACCCCGGACCCCTGCACAGAGGTCCGACACCTTACCCCTAGACCGCCAGGTCACCCTATGGCTATTCAATAATGGGTTTATGCATAGCAGTGAAAGAAACAAATAGCTAATATGTAAATTTGCGAGTAATTTGGTATTAGTGCAGGTCATAGTTTTCGGTGATATTTGAATCTAAAAGCATGTGTGTAGAAGATCGAGGCCTACTAGTAGTCTAATATTAGAACATTTAACAGTGCTTGTCTTTTCAACAAAATAAAAATGAAATATGCATCTTATATTTCTTTAAATTTATATTAAAGAGGTTGTAGTGAAATTAATTTTATAGGTATATTACTAGTTTTAAAAACACGCCGGATTGTTTGAATCGATACAGTACACTTTTAATTCATGCAAATACTATATATTGGTCGATTTTTTTTTAGGTAACATGAACTGTTCACAAAACAAAGACGAAAAAATAACCGTGTGAATTCGCATCGTATTTCTGTTAATAGCTACTTCGCTGGATATTTAATACCAATTTGACATAATTTAGTTCAGTACAAGCGTATCTACTGAATTAAGTACGAACATATCGTCCTTTTGAATGTGACATAAGAAGCGCTCAAGAATTAGCTCCATGGCTACAGTAAACTTAATGTTATTCTGTCAAAATACGATAATACAAATTCTAGCTGGTGTTTCCCATCATCTGGAAAAAAAAATAAAATATATTTGTCGAAATTCACGCTTTAGACCAAGTGGCCACCGAAGAACATTTTTGTTTTGCTAGTAAATTAATGTCGTTCTGTGCTACTAAAATGTTGTTCAGACTTAAATCACTCATCCAACATCGATAAATGGGGGCTTATGATAAAAGTAGCATGGAAATCATCCTCTTGATTTAAATATTTCAAATAATTTAGAAATGAACATGTTACAGAAACTGCATATTTGACTACAATATAATTATCAGTTGACTCAACTTTAATAGTTAGTGTGGGCAAATGGATCATGTACAAGATATTCCTACTTTGTTGGATATTGCCAAAGTGGCCGCCCTATGATTTCCATTATTTCTAAATCAAAACTATGAGTTTCCTTATTTTATAATTTTGGAGGTAGAGAATGTTGGGTACTTTGGTTGAAATTTGGCTCTTAACAGTAAAAATACATTTTAAGATCTTTTAGCTTTATCAATATATTCAAAATATATACAGGGTGGGGTGGAAACAATAACATAGATTATCTATGCTGAGGAATTAATGGACAACATACTAAGGTTTGTCTGACGTTCGATTGAGCTCACCTGAGTGACACTTTCTTCAAAATGTGAAAAAGGATAGTATGTAATTTGCCTTTATTTAGCTAGTTAATATTTACTTTTCAAACAAAGTGTAAAATTTCAGGCTACTAATCGTCTAATTGTTTCGGCTCCACCCTGTATTACAAACAAAATGTTATTCACTAATTTTTGATAAACTTAATTTTCATTTAGAGTTTAGCTAGAATAGGCTTTTACCACGAAGAAACTCTTAGGAAATTGCCATCAATTGCCTGATGACATTGAGCTATGTTATTATATTATTATTATTATTATTATTATTATTATTATTATTATTATAAATAGGAATAATATTTATAGGTATTGGCTATTGTTACTATTTATAGAGAGTAACATTAGACGATCAAATTATATGCGTTCCTATTAAATTGGACTATACCAGTAAAAAAAAACTGACCCGCTTTGGTGGCCACATGGTTTAAGGTGTCGCTCTCCAGTAGTCTAGACTGCCGATGACAGGGAGATCGAGTTTATAATCTCGGTTGGTCGTACCGAAGGTGGTTTTTCCAAAATGATTTTCCACTCTTCTTCCACGCAAATGTGGGTACACTTATTCTAACTATGCCTTCCTTATCGCTGAAACCATTAGCGTAATTAAAACAAAAGCGTATTTCCCAAACGTGTAGTAAGATGTGGTGCTAAAAAAAGTAAACAAGTGTGATAATTAAATATTTTTCACAATTTTTCACATACATTTTAATGTTAAACTACCCATTAATAATATTTTACTTTAATTTATGTATAAACCTGACCCCCTTATTATATTATATTTTTATCTATTCTGATTGTAATTACTTAAGAATAAATTATTTTAGTACATTTTAAGACCTCATAAAATATTTTTATTTAATCCATCAAAGTTAAGGAAATTGTTATGATTGGAAAATGTATTTGTCCTCCGAAAAATTAAAAGTATTTTTTCTATTATTAAAATGAATAGGTTAATTTTGTTTATACAATCCTGGACGTACAGTACGTATTCATTTTAGTGTGCTGGAATTTTCAACCGAATGAAAAGTAGAACAAAGTTGGTACGAGTCGTGGGCAGTTCCCCTTCTTCGTGTTGCTGCAGGCTTGATTGCTCTGTAATTACAGGGATGCTTAAAATATTCTTAATTAGATGGATTTAACGCCAAAACACTTGGAGGCAAATAACTAGTTTGACCAATTAAATCTCTTACGCTCGAAATTAAGGTCTCAGTCAAACGTAATTATATTTGTTGAATTTAGATTGAAGACACTCTTACATGACTTGATTTGACCTTTTACTTTGGTAGAACAAATAAATTTAAATACAAGAATATTCAGAAAATAATTGAACATTTTAAATTGTAGAGCTTCATCATACACGTAATGATCTAATTATTATGATCCTTTCGCTCCTAAATTTTATTTATATTTTTCCAAAACAACCTCCAACATATGCATAGTCCTTCCGTACTTAGATTATTTTTTATATTCTTTCAAAACACCCTCCAAAATATACATGATAATTTCGTGCTTAGGTTTTGTATATATTTTTCTAAAACTATATATAAAAAGTGTACATGATAATTGCGCACCTAGAATTTTTCTATACGTTTCTAAAACAACCTAAAATTAACTATAATCTCTCCACGCATAAATTTGGTGTATACTCGTATTTTTCTTAAACAACCTCAAAAGAACCACTTCCGCAAATATATTATTTTTCATAAACAACCTCAAAAATATTTAAATTATGCTTTGTGGTATGAACAAATTATTTTGGCAGTAATTATAAATATGATTTATGTGTGTGTGTGTTTTATGATCCATGTTAGCAGAAATAGCTTGACCCAAAGGCGGATTCAGGCCCTCCTAAATTTCCACATTTCGTTTATTAAAACTAGGTTAATTTTATGAATATAATTGTTTATATATATATAAATATATATTTAGATGCTGCTATAACAGTAATAACAAAAAAAAATAGCTTGTCTGTTTAATCCATCGTTGTATGCGCATTCATACAGTTATAATTGTAATATTGGCACCATAAATTCCCCCTTCGCCCCCCCCCCCCACGAGTCTATGATGGTTGCGTTATTTATAGCTCGTGATATTAATTGATCACTTATATGTAACTGAAGATTTTAGCAAGTCCATCACAGATTCTGCCTTAAAATATGAATAAAGAATGACCCCCGGGCACGTAAGGACTCCTGGATAGCTAAGTGGTAGAGGATTGGCGTACTAAGCCAAAATTCCCGCATTCGATTCCCGTATCCAGGTGTCATTCTTAAAATTAAATAATACTTGGCACCGCGTCTTACTGCCAGTTTGGGTTATACGCTTTAAAATTAAAAGACTATATACTTAATAGTTATGATTTATATTGCGACATGGCAGTCTCATCTTAAGTGACAATAATCAGCCATACATCATAAGTAAATTAAAAAAAACAACAACTACACTATCACTTCACCGAGGGGGGAAGGGGGATGTGTAGTAAAACAGCGCCCTGGTTTACTTGGTGTGGTATCGAATTCTTAGCTCAGAGCCAGGCCCTTTAAAATAATATCATAAACTACTTTTAAAGTATTTACTTACATTATTCAATCGAAATTTTGTAAATAGATTTTCGATAAACCTTACCTCTCTCCCCACCCTACATACTTTTTAAATATTTTTACTTTAATTTAAAATGTTTGTGACGAGTTAGATGCATCTTAATTCCTATCAATATACCATATTCGGCAATACGCCAGTGGACCACGTTATAAACTTAGATTAAGTCAACGTTGTGTGTGTCACTCTATAAATATAGCTCTGACTCGGGCACGAAGGACTCTTGTTCTATTGTTGTGAGGAGAGAACAATACGACAAATAAGGGAACATATCCTTCTGAGATCTAACAAATCTACTGGCCTTTTATAAACATGCCAGCTCTCACCCGAGGTACATATTATACTGTCGACTTTGTTGAAACTTCACCCGGTTCAAGATACGAATTACGGACACGACAAGAAGTACAGTACATACTTTTTAAAAACGTTGTGAACCCTTTCCTGTACAGGCTCAATAAAATGATTTTTTACAAATACATTCTTACCCGCTTCAGTGGCCGAACGGGCTAAGGCATCACTGTCGCGTTGGACTGACCTGCTAATGACAGGGAGGTCGGGGATCGAATCCCAGTCGTGTCTACTGAAGGTGGTTTTTCCTTAATATTTTCCCAATCTCCTTTCATGCAAATGCTGGTATACAACATTTAAAATACTTCCTTCCCCATCCCTACCCCATTAGAATAACTAACATGTATGTCTATAGTCTGAATACCCATTCGGGCTTACGCTTAGGTTCTAAGTATGCTAATGGCTTTAGGTATTATGAAGGATATAATTGATTGAAAATGTACCCGCATTTGCGTGGAAGAAAGTGGAAAACCATTTTGGAAAAAACCTCAGTACAATATACCGAGATTAGTACTTATATCTCTTCGTCATCGGCAGTTTAGCCTACTGCAAGAGGAGTAGCGCGTTAAACCATGCGGCCACAGAAACGGGTAATAATTAATTATATATATAAAATAATTATATATATATTAACTATGTAAAGGTATCAAGATTAATTTATATAGATATTAAGTTTAAATATGTTGTAGGCTCTATTCATCAAATATAATCTCTAATGTAAAAAACACGCCTCGGTGGCGTAGTTGGCTAACGCGCTAGTCGTGTTGAGCTCGACCGCCAAGGACGGGGAGATCGAGGTTCGAATCTTGGTCGGGTGAACTGGGGTGGTTTTTCCTAAATGGTTTTCCACTCTCCCTCCACGCAAATGCGGGTTCACTTCCTCTAAATTCAATCCTCCCAATTCCTAATCCATTAGAGTAATTAGTACTTTAGCGTATAACCCGAACCGGTAGTAAGACGCGTTCTAAATATTATTAAATATTAAATCTAATGTAAAAAGCACTGAGCTGTGGTGACTCTTGGTTGATAGTTGGTGACTTAAGAGTAGAAATTAATTAGGACGAATATACAAGGAAAGGTGAAAACTATACACTAGCAAGGTTGGCTGTTATTGGGGTGGAAATATAGATAACAGGATCTTTGGAGTAGCAAGAGGGGGTGGGGGATGCTGTACAGATGGTTTAAAACAGTGGTAGCATCAAGATGTGTTGGTTGGACCAACAATTTTTTACCACTAAATTTGTAATCTATCAATCCAAATAGATCGTACATTAAATTGTAAATTTTAACTATACATTAAAAGTAAAATCAGAAGAAGCTATTTCTTATTAATAAATAGAACTACTACTACTAACTACTAACTACTACTACTACTACTACTACTACTACTACTACTACTACTACTACTACTACTACTACTACTACTACTACTACTACTATACTACTACTACTACTACTACTACTACTACTACTACTATTACTACTACTACTACTACTACTAATACTATTACTACTACTACTATTACTACTACTACTACTACTACTACTACTACTACTACTACTACTACTACTGCTACTACTACTACTACTACTACTACTACTACTACTATTACTACTGCTACTGCTACTACTATTACTACTACTACTACTACTACTACTACTACTATTACTACTATTAAATTTATCACGTGCCTGGTTTTTATGATAAATGTATGTTTATAGCACTCTGAAAAATACGTTATTAATTTAGATAAGTAGGAATAAAAATATTTATTATATCTTTTACATGATCTACTAGTTTTCTTTCATCTAGGAGCTAAATTTATGAGGTCACTTGGACACTTATTCTTTCAATAAATAGAATTAGTTTACGAGAATTATTGTTAAAATATGGATTATGGATTAATAAAAATAGTGAGTTTAATATAATTAACTTTATTATAATATTTATTGGCTCATCCAGATTAATATAGAATATTTAAGGCATTTGACTTTAAATTTGTGAAACTAAATCACTTCTTCCCTTGATTATCAAATATATTTTATCATTAATGTCCAATGGAAGGCAACGATAATTACTGAGGGCCGTATTATTTTTTATGACAAATAATTATTTCTGCCAAAATAAATATATTATTGATCCGGTACAAGCAATTAACTTAGTGTTCTACAAAAAGTAATCCCAACAGTCCTTAATTATTTGTCACAAGTAAAATGGAATTTAAGCAGAAACTTTTTTAATAAATAAAAAAAGTCTTGGTCAAATTAGGGGATGACTGTGGCAGTTGTACTAAGACTGTCGAGGATACTATGTGTAGAAAATAAAGTTAAATATATCATAATATGAAAAACTATTTTATTTATTTTGACAAAAAAAGTTGTGGTTATAAAAACTGTAGAAATATGGACCTTTACTCACGTTCCACCCCCCCCCCTCCCTCCACCCTAAGATATGGTCGTGGTGATCATGGTCAGGGAACTATTTGGTGTCTGGAAAAGCAGAGAAATATTGGGAAGTTTGATTAGAAATAAGAAAAAATCAGGGAGTTTAAATACGCGGCTAAACAACCTATCAGTATCACATTTAGATACTAAAACAGGATTGCCACGCACCTGGAAAAATCGGGAGAACTAGATTTTTGGACACAGGGAAAGTTGGGTTTCTAGAAAGAAAAAAACCTGGGAAAAACAGAGAATTAAAAAAAATCTAGTAAAAATACTTAAATATTTGTTAATTTGGGAGATTTAACTGAAAGCTTAAAATAGTAGGTCTTTGAATGGAAAAAAAAGTGAACTGAATAATTAAGCACGCTGATTAAAACTTTTCCTAAATCTAAGCTGCCTGTAAAAATGGAATTCCTACGTGAAAACCTGAAAAACACAGGGAATTTGCTAGTAAGAAAAGGAATTGCTCTTAACACGAGATTGAAATTATACTTAAACATTTGGAAAATATAAAAATAAATTGTGAAATTCTAATATTTAATATCTGCTAGAATTTTTTTTTAGGTGATCAATTTAATAAATGGAAAACTCATCATTCACCAAGAAGAATTGAGAAACTGTAGTCAGTAAAGAAAGACTTTGTCTGGAAAACATGGACAGATTAGTAAATTTTATTACTTAAGTCTTGTAGCCACCCTGATGTTTCAACCAATAATTGAATTAATATTTTTTGCTCCTATTTCAATAACATTCCTACAGGTGAGCTAATCTCTCTCCACTTGAAAATGTGTGTAGGGAAGGTCGTGCGTCATAAATGCCAACACAGCAATCATCAGTATGGGCGTTGTGTCAGTTACCGACCATTCTTCATCAAAGATTTATTACACAACCCTTATAGAGTGTTATTTATAGCCTAACGCTTTCAAAGCATCTATTTAACCGTAAAGGAAACTATTTTACCCCAACCCAAACAAAGATCAAGTATTTATATATAAAGATTCACCTTTTAATACACTCAGGAATGTGTGGATCAATTTCTTGTTTCTAAAGAAATAACTCAAAAATATACTACATTTATTGGTATACTTTTATAATTGTTGTTTTCGTGTGGTTAAGACATTAGAGGGCTAGTCAAAAAATTAAGGTACCTTGGTTCGATTTAGGATAGTGTTTAGTTTTGTAAATGTGTTTGTATTACTAGTGAATTTCTAGGAGTTGTGTTAGATATGTAGTGTTAAGAGTCTTGTATCGGTCAAGTTAGTTTTTTTAAATTCATGTTTATAGAGTACACGATAAACACCCAATTAAATACAAACTTCCTACATCATTTGAAAAATATATAGATAGCCCGGATGGGTTGTAAAACATGCACAGATACATGAATTATAAACTAACCAACATCAGTGGCCAAATAGTCTAAGACAGCACTTTCGTGTTGGACTGGCTTAATCAAAACGGGGAGAACTGGGATTGAATCATGTTTTTTTTAATATTGAGGGTAGTTTTTTTACTAAATGGTTTTCCACTCTGCTTCAACTCAAATACGGGTGGATTACCTCTAAAATGCTTCCTTCCTCATTTCTATCACATTAGATAATAATAATAATTAATTAGCACCGCGTCTTAATACCCGTTCGGGTTATACGCTTAAGTAATAATTACGCTAATGGATTAGGAATTGGGAAGGTTGAATTTAGAGGAAGTGAACCCGCATTTGCGTGGAAAACCATTTAGGTAAAACCACCCCCAGTTCACCCGACTGAGATTCGAACCTCGATCTCCCCGTCCTCGGCGGTCGAGCTCAACACGACTAGCACGTTAGCCAACTACGCCACCGAGGCGGGTCCTCTCATATTAAAATAATGTGCATGACTTGAACAGGTAGTAAAATGCGTTACAAAAACCCTACATCCCTATCACCCACATCTGTGGTCGCATAGTTTAACACGTCCTTTTTGTGTTAGATAATATTGCAGGTGACTAGGAGATATGAGATCGAATCCCGGTCGGTTGTACTGAGGGTGGTTTTTACTAAATAGTTTATCACTCTAGCCACAGAAATGCAGGTACATTTCTTCTCAAATTCTACCTTACGCACGCCTTATCCATTAGCGTTGGGTAATGTATGTGTATAAGCCAAACGGGTAGTAAGACCAGGTAAAAGACCAAAACAACCTCAATGCCTTACACTTGTAGCTTTACCATTCAGACACGGGGACAGCTTCTATTTCTAGCTGGCCTGTACCCTCGTTTATGGCCAGATGGGGGCCCCTTCATCTGAAGACACGATCTTTGCCTCGGTAACTATTATATTGTGTGTTACCGATGCGAGGGGGATAGGTATTTTGAGTGATTGGAACACATGTCCGAGTGCCCCGGAACCGACCGTCGACAGGAATGTGGTGAGAGGAACGTTGTACTCTTTAACTACGTACAGTGACTTATATCAGTTACAAGTGTGCTGGGAAATAAGGCGTCACGACCGCCTCCCGCCAACACGCATAGACCTCAGGTAGGGCGGGCGTTTCTCTCTCGCTCGCACTTTTTACTGCTCCTTGGATGCTTCGGTCGACTTAATGTTACGTCTAACGGCGTGTTTTTATATTGTTATTGGGAGCATTTAGCGAGTGGCTTCTAAACACGGGACTAGGAACTAGCTTAGCCTAGGACAGCAACGCTCAACATATGACACAGTTTTGACATGAATTATGTTGTTAAATGCTTCGTAAATCTTAATTTTGAAAATATATATCTAAAAAGTATTTGGATTAGACACACAAATTACCTTAAAATCACATTTTAAATTTTTTATAAATGGTTTCATTATTTTTTGAATATTAATAATTATTACTTCAATGCATTAATATAGTCCAAATTCACAGTCTTTGTCAATTTTTTGATGGAACATTCCTTTTAGACTACACACATTGATATGATTGAATAATAAGAAAATAATAGAGCACAAATAAAAGTAAAAACACTAACATATACCTACACACTTCAATATTTCGATGCTATTATAGCATCTCCTTCAAGAAGTAGTGGTGGTAGTAGTTGTAAGACTCGCTAATAGCATCGAAATATTGAAGCCTGTAGGTATTGTGTTAGTGTTTTTACTTTTATTTGTGCTCTATTATTTTCATACTATTATATAATTTTATTTACTACAAATTGTTTTTTCCCAATGCACTTTATTTCATACATTAACATTGATATGAGCTTTAATATGAGATTAAACATTTATTAATAATAAATTTAACATGCGTTTTACTAACCTATAACAGTGCACTTAATACTATACAACTATACATTCAGGATTATCCTGAAGAAATCTAGAATCTTGGCTTACTAGGACAGCCCCAAACACAAAATATAGCTAAAGTAATTTTCTGGGAAAGAGAGGAGGAAGAAGGAGGCGGGTCCGTATATTACAGTTAAAAAATCTACCAAAACTGTTCTCATATATTCATACGTCAAGCTATGTGATCTTTGTATGTCATCTTTTATAGATAGTATCAATACCTATAGAATAGTACTAGTTATTCTATAGTAAAATATTATCAATGTTGACCACAAAGAATAGAATTATATTTTCTAAAAGGATCTTCCAACCAGAATTCTACTTTACCTCCTCAACCTGTAGTCAGCCCTGTGACGTAAGAGTAAACAATTACTTCGTAGTTACGTATGCTACTCAAACAAACAAAAATAAGATTATAAGTAGTACACTGAATAGATGAAACTTGATATGACTTCACATTATATTTCAAGTCATGATTGTTTTAAATTTGTTCACGTAACTAACAAAATACAGTATAAGAGTACAGTTCTTAGACCGCCTGTCTCATAAATCCCTACAAACTTACAATATTTCATTGGGAGAAAGACATCCCCTTCTAAAGAGAAGAGTTTTTAGCTTAGTTTTTTTTTAGCACGGCGTTTTACTACCGGTTCAGCTTTTATGCTTATATATTAATTACTCTAATGGTTTTACGGATAAGGAGGGCCAT
Organism: Timema podura; assembly: GCA_033556935.1. Lineage (NCBI taxonomy): Eukaryota > Metazoa > Arthropoda > Insecta > Phasmatodea > Timematidae > Timema > Timema podura. Next base: position 30,746,505 of record JAVRXN010000014.1, read on the forward strand.
ATTTATATAACGTATACCCACATTTGTGTGTAGGAGAGTGGAAACCATTTTGGAAAGAACATTCTCAGTAAACCAATCAGAAATTCGAACCTCAATCTCCCCATCATCAGCAGTCTACAGTGAGAATAACGCGTTAAACCACGTGGTCACTGAAACGGGTTTACATTTAATTTGTATGTTACCATTGCAAAAAATAAAATAAAAAACGGCAATATAAAAAGTACTTTTCTTTTACCCTTTGGAGTACTTAAAATAAACTCGATAGTTAGTGTGGGATGGATTGTTATGTGAGTTAAGAAAAGTATTTTTGCAAGTCTTATAATCATGGGTAGCCTGGAATTTTATCGGGATATTTTTTCTTAATTTAAAAAGTCTTTCATCAAATGACATTTTGTTTATGACCAATATTCAAGAGCAGTTGAGATATCTACTGAAGCCATATTTTATTTATTTTTTCAATAAAAGCTAAAAAAAAAAAAGGTACGGCAGACCGCACAGACTTTCTCTCTCTTTCTATAAACTCGTAAGATTTCTGAACGGAATAATGTACATTGTATCATCACCACTCCACATAAGAACACGCATAAAATAATATACAATGATATATAATCAATGAGAAAAGAGGCGCATCTTTGTCCACCTAAGAGCATTTCAAACAGTTTAATGTCTTCCACAAGGGTCAACACTTCGTATTAAAGTTTCGATTTCTGGTTAAAATTTTAACATTTTATATGGTGTTGCAGATCTTCAAGTCATCGCATTGATATTTAATTATTCATTTATACATTTTGACCAATAAAAAATGTAAATATTGACTATTGAGTCTAAAATGGAGATAGATCATTGCTATGCAAACATTTCTCCTAAGAGATTTAAGGAAAAATAACATACTCTTTTTAGATACTTACTTATATTTAATTACTCTATGGCATTGGAGAATTATTGCGTTAAGACTTAAGTAGTATATCTTTACAACTAAAGCTCACAAAATTGTATTAACATATTTGCACATATCTCAGAAACTGCTGCTTTTATAAAAATATATGTCAAAAAAAGTTTTTTATATCTAATAGTCCTACAATTTTGCAATGATAAGTTGTTTAGTTTCTCCAATAGTTGTGGAGATACGGAAATTAACGCTTCTGTAATGTACCCTAAAAATCATTTTCATAGGAAAATGAAAATAGCCAGTTTATTTATAATCTTAATCAACGCCTAGATACGAATTTTAATCAAAATCGTTTAAGCAGATTTTGAGAAAACCAAATTTTTCTCTTTTCGCCCTTCAGTAAACTACCCTTAATTTTAAGTTTTTATAGACACACAGACAGACGGCATTGCAAAGACTATTTTTTAGGTTTCGGGGGGTCATGAGACGTCGACATCCATCAACAGTTCAGGTTAGTTTTTTACTTTCTCTCTATCTTACAGGTAGAGAAAGTATTGTGATCGTCAAAAAATTCGAACTCGAGATTTTGATGAATTTTGACGTTTCATGACTTCCTGAATCCGAAAAAGTGGTTTTTGAATTTCCGTCTGTCTGTCTGTCTGTCTGTCTGTCTGTCTGTCTGTACCTCCAACTAGAGCCTAAACTATTTTACCTATTGAGCTGAAACTTGATATCTAGGGTTTTCATAGGGTTGCCCCGAGGGGTTTTTGGAATTGGATATCTACCCCTAAAATTAAGAATAGTTTACTGAAGGGCAAAAAGAGAAAAAGTCGATTTTCTCAAAATCGGCTCTAACGATTTTGATTAAATTTCATTTATGAACATAAATAAATATTCCAAACAAAATGGCTACTCTCAATATTTCGGCAAAATCGTTTTAAGGGCTCCGGTCTGATGCGTAAATTAACATTTTTTATAATAGCTCCGAAACTATTTGAGATATGAAATTACTTAGCATTACAAATATGTATATATATTTATAATACAAATATTTTATTCGAAACATATTTTTATAAAATCAATAACTTTCAATATATACGCAATTATATATATATTTTTAACTTTTTGGGCATTAAAGCTTAAGTATTGCGACCGTAAGAAAAACTAACCTGAAATGTTGATGGATGTCGACGTCTCATGACCCCCCGAAACCTTAAAAATAGTCTTTGCAATGCCGTCTGTCTGTGTGTCTATTAAAACTTAAAATTAAGGGTAGTTTACTGAAAGGCAAAAAGAGAAAAAGTCGATTTTCTCAAAATCGGCTCTAACGATTTTGATTAAATTTCACTTATGAACATAAATAAATATTCCAAACAAAATGGCTACTCTCAATATTTCGGCAAAATCGTTTTAAGGGCTCCGGTCTGATGCGTAAATTAACATTTTTTATAATAGCTCCGAAACTATTTGAGATATGAAATTACTTAGCATTACAAATATGTATATATATTTATAATACAAATATTTTATTCGAAACATATTTTTATAAAATCAATAACTTTCAATATATACGCAATTATATATATATTTTTAACTTTTTGGGCATTAAAGCTTAAGTATTGCGACCGTAAGAAAAACTAACCTGAAATGTTGATGGATATCGACGTCTCATGACCCCCCGAACCCTTAAAAATAGTCTTTGCAATGCCGTCTGTCTGTGTGTCTATTAAAACTTAAAATTAAGGGTAGTTTACTGAATGGCAAAAAGAGAAAAAGTCGATTTTCTCAAAATCGACTCCAACGATTTTGATTAAATTTCATTTATAAACATTAATAAATATTCCAAACAAAATGGCTACCCTCAATTTTTCGGCAAAATGGCTTTAAGGGCTCCAGTCTGATGCGTAAATTAACATTTTTTTAAATAGCTCCGAAACTATTTGAGATATGAAACTACTTAGCATTACAAATATGTAATATATATTTATAATACAGATATTTTATCCGAAACATATTTTTATAAAATCAATAACTTTCAATATATACGCAATTATATGAATTTTTTTTAACTTTTTGGACATTAAAGTTTAAGTATTGCGACCGTAAAAAAAAAACTAACCTGAAATGTTGATGGATGTCGACGTCTCATGACCCCCCGAACCCTAAAAAATAGTCTTTGCAATGCCATCGGTCTGTGTGTCTATAAAAACTTAAAATTAAGGGTAGTTTACTGAAGGACGAAAAGAGAAAAATTTGGTTTTCTCAAAATCTGCTTAAACGATTTTGATTAAAATTCGTATCTAGGCGTTGATTAAGATTATAAATAAACTGGCTATTTTCATTTTCCTATGAAAATGATTTTTAGGGTACATTACAGAAGCGTTAATTCCCGTATCTCCACAACTATTGGAGAAACTAAACAACTTATCATTGCAAAATTGTAGGACTATTAGAAATAAAAAACTTTTATTTGACATATATTTTTTATAAAAACAGCAGTTTCTGAGATATTTGCAAATATATTAATACAATTTTGTGAGCTTTAGTTGTAAACATATACTACTTAAGTCTTAACGCAATAATTCTCCAGTGCCATAGAGTAATTAAATATAAGTAAGTATCTAAAAAAAGTATGTTATTTTTCCTTAAATCTCTTAGGAGAAATGTTTGCATAGCAATGATCTATCTCCATTTTAGACTCAATAGTCAATATTTACATTTTTTATTGGTCAAAATGTATAAATGAATAATTAAATATCAATGCGATGACTTGAAGATCTGCAACACCTTATAAAATGTTAACATTTTAACCAGAAATCGAAATTTTAATACGAAGTGTTTACCCGTGTGGAAGACATTAAACTGTTTGAAATGCTCTTAGGTGGACAAAGATGCGCCTCTTTTCTCATTGATTATATATCATTGTATATTATTTTATGCGTGTTCTTATGTGGAGTGGTGATGATACAATGTACATTATTCCGTTCAGAAATCTTACGAGTTTATAGAAAGAGAGAGAAAGTCTGTGCGGTGTGCCGTACCATTTATTTTTACGGTCGCAATACTTAAACTTTAATGTCCAAAAAGTTAAAAAATTCATATAATTGCGTATAGATTGAAAGTTATTGATTTTATAAAAATATGTTTCGGATAAAATATATGTATTATAAATATATAACATATTTGTAATGCTAAGTAATTTCATATCTCAAATAGTTTCGGAGCTATTTAAAAAAATGTTAATTGACGCATCAGACCGGAGCCCTTAAAGCCATTTTGCCGAAATATTGAGGGTAGCCATTTTATTTGGAATATTTATTAATGTTTATAAATGAAATTTAATCAAAATCGTTAGAGCCGATTTTGAGAAAATCGACTTTTTCTCTTTTTGCCCTTCATTAAACTACCCTTAATTTTAAGTTTTAATAGACACACAGACAGACGGCACTGCAAAGATTATTTTTTAAGGTTCGGGGGGTCATGAGACGTCGAAATCCATCAACATTTCAGGTTAGTTTTTTTTACGATCGCAATACTTTAGCTTTAATGTCCAAAAAGCTAAAAATATATATATAATTGCGTATAGATTAAAAATTATTGATTTTATAAAAATATGTTCCAAATAAAATATTTGTACTATAAATATATATACATATTTGTAATGCTAAGTAATTTCATATCTCAAATAGTTTCGGAGCTATTATAAAAAATGTTAATTTACGCATCAGACCGGAGCCCTTAAAGCGATTTTGCCGAAATATTGAGAGTAGCCATTTTGTTTGGAATATTTATTAATGTTCATAAATGAAATTTAATCAAAATCGTTAGAGCCGATTTTGAGAAAATCGACTTTTTCTGTTTTTTCCCTTCAGTAAACTACCCTTAATTTTAGGGGTAGATATCCAATTCCAAAAACCCCTCGGGGCAACCCTATGAAAACCCTAGATATCAAGTTTCAGCTCAATCGGTAAAATAGTTTAGGCTCTAGTTGGAGGTACAGACAGACAGATAGACAGACAGACGGAAATTCAAAAACCACTTTTTTGGATTCAGGAAGTCATGAAACGTCAAAATTCATCAAAATCTCGAGTTCGAATTTTTTGACGATCACAATACTTTCTCTACCTGTAAGATAGAGAGAAAGTAAAAACTGCTGAAATACCTGCTTTATATTCCGTTTCTTACCATACCACTTTTATCAATTAATTTGGAAGTAGTATGACCCGCCTTGGTGGCGTAGTTGGCTAACGCGCTAGTCGTGTTGAGCCCGACTGCCGAGGACTGGGAGATCGAGGTTCGAATCTCGGTCGGGTGAACTGGGGGTGGCTTTTCCTAAATGGTTTTCCACCCCTTCTCCACGCAAATGCGGGTTCACTTCCTCTAAATTCAACCCTTCCAATTCCTAATCCATTAGCGTAATTAGTACTTAAGCGTATAACCCGAACACGTAGTAAGACGCGATGGTAAATATATATGTAATTTGGAAGTATACGTTTGAAAAAAAAAACAGGTCTGTTCCTCATCTTTATTTGATTACATTTTTTGAAACTTAAGTTAATTTTGTGATGTTAGGAGAGTTAATTTTATAGTTTATTCGTTATCTTCAAACGTAAAACGATTATAACTTATTATGCCAGTGTTTCTCAAAATCTCGCCAGTTGCATAAACTGAGAGTATTTGTGCAGGAGAGGCCTGCATTGTACAATTTTAATCTAAAAGACAAAAAAAAAAAAATCTACTTTCTAATAACTTCCCTTCGTCTTGACGAATACAGAACGTATGAGAGAAGAAAATATTCTATTGTGTTTTGTTCCATCATGTTCCATGATCAAAACTACACAAATTTGTTCGGTTACACAAAAACAATTTTGTTCCATCGTGTGTTAACACATAATGTTAGATGCAATGTGAATCCGGCCTAATTTGTTTATGAGACCTAATAACATTAAAACACATTTTTTGATTAATTAAACTTTGAGGTACATAAGGTACCCCCCTCAAATACTTTGCATACCTCTGGAGCGGTTATTCTGAGTGGAGTTAACTTAAAAAGTCATATGACTGGGTTCTTAAAATGTACGCAAATCCAAATATATCTATAATAAAGTAAATTATACATAAGATATATTTAACATATAATAAATCATTAATATAATATTAAACTAATCTATAATTTATTTGCGACTTAGATCATTTTTGTCCCGTAACTAGCAGATGCTCCTTCTCTCTCTTCTCCATGGACTACAACGCTCTGATACAACTTTAGTACTCTGTCGTAGTGGGCCATATGGTTCTTTTACACCCCGAACCAACCCCCTTTCCCTTCTGACGTCACTATCGTTTACAATGCCGTTCTGCCGAGGCGGTAAAAAGACATTGGGTGAAAAGATAAAATAACATTTTACAGTTCTTCAAGGCATAAAATCGCACACTGTAAAATTTACTGTCTGTTTGTATGTCTAAGTGTTTGAGTAATCCCCCCTCACCGATTACACAAGAATTAATAATAATTATAAATCACACATTTTGTTACGTTTTTCCTCTTCGTGTACACGAATTAAAATTTTAAAGCAACCAAATTAAGCGAAAGCGGTTCGTATTTTCTGAAAAGGAATTATAGCTACTACTGTTATTATTTTACAGGCTTTTAACGCAATTAGCTACATTAAAATACGTGACAGTAGCGGAGAAAGACATAAGCGTGAATGTTAATAATAAAAAGCGATAATGTTGTAAAAAAACAAGTTTCAGATCAGGTTTAAACTTAGGTGTTAATAACGCCGGCTTCAATCAATAGGCTTAAACCCACCCTTTCCCTAAGCTAAAAAAAAGTTAGAGGATTCCAGGATGTCTAACGGTGTTTTTAGACATTTGAAATTATACTAGAAGACGCGGCAACATCGTGAATCTTACTATTGACTTTGAATCTTTTTTATGTCAGGCTAAGAGGGTCTAGCTTTTGTATAGTATAACACAAAAACAATATTTGGGTTGGATACATTTTTGATTTAAGTATTTGGACTTATACAAATCAACAGGTCTGTCTGTATCTTTGGAGTATATGTGCCTCAAACTCCAATATAATCCAAAGCTTTATATTTGAATTAAAGTTGTCATCACACACACCCATAAGAAACAGGCAACTCATTCACTGCTTAAGTTAATTTTGCACTTATATAGATAGCATTATCACATTTTTTATATCGCACTAAAAGCCTCAGGGATGGCTTAACATTTTGAAAGCTATTCTAATTATATCAATTATGCTTGCAAAATTATCTTGTATACCATAGATATTTTGTGTAGCATAATGGACTAATGGAGTCTTTCTTAGTCATTGTTGTGATACATATATTATTACAATTAATTAGGCTATTGTTTAATTTTTTACTTAAATAGAGAACTTAACAGGAGAAACGTTTTATGAAACTTATTCATATGATGTTACCGAAAAAGATTGTTAGCGAGATTGTTAGCGAATGAATAAGAAAGTTTTGCTATCTTAAATAAGCAGTGACTTTGTAGCATTAATAAAGGAACCATTAATTAGTTTGAAAGGCGTACAACCTGAACAATCTGTAAGACGGGCTGCTAAAAAAAATACTTTGCAGAAAGTAAAATAATTATTTTATTTTAGATTTTTATTGACGATAAAATAACTTTTAACAGAAATGAATGCTGCTTGCCAAGAAAATCTTCTCGCGTGATACAAAGCAAACGTGCCATAGATTTGTCAACCCTGATATAATCTTTATGGCGTAAAGCTCGCAGTAGGCTGAATTTACGACTATGTAAATATTGAGTTTCAAATCTAATCCAGATGAACTGGGGCGTGTGATTTATAACCGTGTTTCCCACCCCCTCACCACTCTAATACGTGCGCACTTCCGCTAAATAAATAATCTTCCTCTACTTTTGTGCAGTTGTGGGTCTCGAACATATGGTCGCGAAATTTGTAGGACACAGTTATTTAATTTGCTCAATAGAACGCGCTTTGTCAAGTGAGTGGTGGTGCATTTTTATTTCTTCTCGAAACAGGGTAGCTACACTTTTGATTACAAGTCCGGTTTAAGTATGCACAGATTGAAACTGTCAAATTAAAATATAATTATTATTTTCTTCGTTATGTATTTATTTTTACTAGTACTGTCAACATTTTGTGTGATAAAATGCAAAAATAAAAGATTGTTGACTATTAAACTAAACCATTTTTATTATTTGTGACATCTAGTAAAACTAAAGAAATACATATCATAGATCTTGTTGGTTCACCAAATATGCCGATTGTGTTTGTGAACCTCTGCTCTAGACAAGCCGGCAATTGGCGTATAGCCCGAACGGCTAGTAAGACGTGGTGCTAAAGAAAAAGAGTCAGCAATCAAAGTCATGCCATTATTTCGGGGTGAATTTTAGTATATACATATATATATGTAGTTGTATTTTGAAATTACTGAACGTTCTATTCAAGTTCCCCAATATTTATGTTTTAATGTTTACACTCATAAAGTAGTTTTAAACAATCGAGAAATTCACGCATAGGGTTAATAATATTAAGCAAATAGCGAAAACAATGTATTTATTAGAAAAATACGTGTTTAATGTATGTTTTGAAAACATTTTCTAATTCTTATAATATTAGGTTATTTTTCTTAATTTACACTAAAAGATTCCACTATGGCCTAGCTTATAAGATAAGGCCATAATGTATTCCACCAAGGTAAGAGAGCTACCTTTCAGGGTAAACGGAGTGTTCCATACTGTGCATTGAAACCAAACTAAAATTATTTTAATTTCAGTCTTTTTAAAATATCTATGTTTACTACTCAAGGTAAAGCACCCTTTACTTAATAGATAACCATTAATATTAATTATGCACTAAACATATTTTTAAAAATCTTTTTCTCACACACACACATGCACACGCGCACGCACACATTCACACACACGCCCACACTAATGCCAGTCAGAAAGATTGACACCCCGCCAATAAAGTAACGTTTCGGAATATCTGAGTTCATTAACAGGATATTTTATTCAAGCTACCAAAACATTTCTTTTTTAACCAGAATATTTCTATACTTTGTACGCTTAAAGTGAAAAAAATATATATAGTAAATTGATTTTTTAAACTAAGTATGTTTTGAGTAGAACAATTTTTTAAAAATTGAGATATATTTTAAAGTAAGGTCTAATAAGCATGTCACTATAGAGTGATATTTCATAAGAACTAAGCTGCTTGTTCGTTTTTACAGTGACCGACATCAAATAATCGTATTCTGAGCTTACAACTCTTGACCATATTTGTCTTAATAGGGAGCTCTCAATCATCCTTCAAAGCTCTAAAAGAAAGCGTCGTGAGTTTTTATGTGGCTCATTGAATAAAACAAAGGTCCGAGCGAGGCAGGACACGAAGGACGAATGTGACCGAGCAGTTGGTTGTCCACTGCTGGCAGGACATACCCCCCACTTCACTTCACCAGGGGTGTACGAACACAATTTAAATTTTAACAGCAAGGTTATCACGCACTTAGGGAAAAACAGTGTGAACCGGGAAAACACAGGGAATATTTTTTTTTTAGTACCTGGAAATAATCCTAAAAACAAAATAAAAGGAATCATAAAAAAACACTGAGGTATTTGTGAGTTTTGGACACTTAGCAACAATATTCAAAGGCCTTTGAATAGAGTTAAGAAAAGCTAACAAATGAAGTAAGAATGCCGTTCCGTATATATGCCTTTCACCCTGGTATTATCCCTGAACAGTGGGATACGTATTATTACTGCACATATTTTCCCATTGAAATAAAATCCTCCCATTTTGAATACCAATGGCATGACTACAAAGTCAATATATATACAAAAAATGATAAAAAATTAGGCTAAAAAAATTACCTTGAAGAGCGAGCTCTAAATGAGAATATGGGAATAATTTTTTATGGCGAATAATAATAATAATAATAATAATAATAATAATAATAATAATTCTTATTTTTACAGATACAAAACAATTTTAGGGTAGTTAACAAATAAGTTATTTTAGAAAATTTGAATTGTGTTAAGTATTTCTGAATAAATTGGTTTAAAATTTATATAATAAGTGTGTTTATTGTGACTAACAAAATTATGTGTTTGTATTTAAGAGGAAAGCATAATTAAGTGTAGCTAACTCAAAAACTCTGTTAAAAACTTAAATTCAAAGCTATAACAATACAATATGAGAAAGTTTGTGTGGTTGTGTCGTACCATTTATTTTAAAACTTATATTTGAATTTAAGAAAATTGTAATAGGCTAACATACGAAATGTTTTATGTTCAATTGCATGAACTACTGTATATTTTATTGCATGATAAATTTAAAACCAGCTCCAGTGGCCGTATGTTCTAAGGCTCCCTTTCAGAGTAGAATAGTCTGCCGATGATGGGGTAGTTGGGGTTCGAATTCTGGTCGGGTGTATTGAGGGTGGTTTTTCCTAAATGGTTTTCCATTCTCCCTCCACTAAAACGTGGATACGCTTCCTCTAAATCCAACCTTCCTCATTCCTAACACGTTTAGCGCTAATTAGTACATATGTGTTTAGCCCAAACGTGTAGTAAAAAACTATTCTAAAAAACCTATCAAATTAGACACGGGGTATCGAACCTAAGAAGCATAGTACACAAAATTTGGGTATTACTACCTAAGATACGAGATAGATCTGGAGAGTTCAGTGGAATGGTATTCAGTGGCGTAATAACAGGGGCTTACATCTATTGGACTCATCCAAATTAGAATTATTGGCTACATAATGCCATTTGTACTCAAACAAACTATAAAAAAAAACTCATCTTAATCGCTTGGAAAGTGAAGTATTTATTTTTTTATCTAGGTTATTGTTAACATTTCGTGAGTAAGTACATTGTGAACTGTGTAAAAAAAAACCTGTAAGATAACTTAGAGAACATTTATCTACCTTGAAAACATCGTATAAATTGAGACACATCCGGAATTCAAAACTATTTTAGGAGAGGGCTTATGACCTTCCCTTTTTTGACGAGACAAACACCAATAAAATTTCAACAACAATTTCACACTTGTAAAATCTTTCTTATCCCTGCCCTTTTTTTCCCCCAAACTAAAAACATTACGGTGCCTTTTATTAAGGATGTGTTGAGAATGAGGGAGTTGAGGGTTACAGGAAATGTACCCACGTTTGTGTGAAGGGAAATTGAAAAAAAATAATTTCAAGAAAACTACCCTCGGTACATGCGACCGAGATTATACACCCTTACCTCCTGGTTATCGGTAGTCCACTGTTCGACCACCGAAGCCAATAATATGTTTTTTTATAAATGTGTTCTGGATATAAGTACTTAGAAGGTTTGGATCTTTACGAAGATGAGTACAAGAAGGTGAGTCTAAGTCTGTTCCTCACACCCCTGTACGTGATGTAATGGCGTTATTCGTGAGGGTAGACAAGCTAATAATGCAAAGTACCTTCATGTCAAGTGGTATGGTGTGGACTAGCTCTCCCCTTTCCCCACTTCCTCTTCCTCGTCTCCACCCCCTTCTTCACTTTATAAAGTGGACCCTACTTCAGAAACAACTTTAATACATACACGGTCCCCTCTCTCAAATATACTTGACATTCCTTAAGAGTCGCGTGGAAACTCTTTCTCTCTAGTCGTCTTCAAAACAGAGGGGAAATAGAATAAACATTAAAAATATATACCTATATCTGTAGGACCGTTACATGAATCTTAAAGAAATTGTTGCTGCTTCGTAAAGGGTCGTGAAATTCTGGCATTTGGAACTTTATTGTCCTATTACCCGCATAGATGGGCACACAGACTAAAGTGTAATGTGTATTTAGTCCGGTTTTCTAGTAATTGGAAGGTCAAGCTTCTATTCTCGAATGGGCTTGATAAGGTTTTTTAAAAAAATATTCACCCCACTCTTCCTCTACGCAAATATAAGTATTATTTATTATTTATTTTAGCACCGCGTCTTACTACCCATTCGGGTTATACGCTTAAGTACTAATTACGCTAATGGATTGGGAATTGGGAGGGTTGAATTTAGAGGAAGTGAACCCGCATTTGCGTGGATGGAGAGTGGAAAACCATTTAGGAAAAACCACCCCCAGTTCACCCGACCGAGATTCGAACCTCGATCTCCCCGTCCTCGGTGGTCGAGCTCAACACGACTAGCGCGTTAGCCAACTACGCCACCGAGGCGGGTAAATATAAGTAGAATTTCTCTAAATTCAACCTTCTTCATCCCTAATACTTTGACATAATTAGTTTTTTTTAGCACCGCGTCTTACTACCCGATTGGTTTATATGCATATGTACTAATTACGGGAGTGACCTGGTGGTCTAGGGGTAAGGTGTCAGACTTCTGTGCTGAGGGTCCGGGGTTCAATCCTCGGTCTCGGCACAGATTTATCTGATTGCCAAACTCTTCCTTCACCTCTGACAAGACGTGTGTTAATCACAACTTGTGAATGTGTGAATGCCAGGCCTCCACGTGGTTCGGATCCCACGTTAAACTGTAGGTCCTCCATTTCATCTCACAATCACCCTACCATTACACATTAGCGTAAGTGCGTATAACCCGAACGGGTAGTAAGACGCGGTGCTAATAATAATAATAATGATAATAATAATAATACTAAATTACGCTAATGCTTTTAGGGATTAGGGAGGTTATATTTATAGAAAGTTTACCCACATTTGCGTGGAAAGAGAGAATGGAAAACCATTTTGGAACAACCGCCCTCAGTAAACCCGACCGATAATCGAAACTCGATCTCCCTGTCATCGGCAGTCTATGCATTAACTCGAACGGGTAGTTAGACGTGGTGACAAAAAAAAAGCGTACTGAATAAATTTATCTAAAACCATCACTCCAGGTTCAAAGTCAAACATACCAGTGGGCACAAACCCCTGTCATTTTCTCCCCTAACCTCTCCCCCAACCCTTAGGCCTACCGGTAGTTCTGAAGCATACCAAAGTGAGGAGGCACATAATACTCCGTTGGAACGTGGGATCCTGACACAGGTAGGTAAACATTGGCTTGGTCGTCAAACACACCGTCCGGAACAACACATGACGTCATTTGTCCGACATCCAGGTCGACCACCGCCCTGAGAACAGTAGCAGGGGATGAATAAACACTAGCTGGTCAGAGTTTTTTTTTTTTATATGTGGTCCGCGTCTTACTACCCATCCTAGTAGGGTACAGATGGGAAAAGTGGAATATAAAATAAGTGTGACTACACTCACGTGGAAGGAAGTAGGAACTATTTAGAAAAAAATCAGCTCAGCTCATTGGTTGGTATTCAAACATCGGCCACCTATCACCAGCAATATTGATAAGATTGTTTGCCTTGTCTCATATATACATATATATATATATAATTTTTTCTCCGCATCTTAGGGCCATATGTAAGAACTTGGCTAAGTGGACACACTAGCTTTGGTTTTCTTGCGTCATCATAAGTTAAAAGTTGAACCGATAGTGTGCTAGGGACACACTATCGGTCCACTAAGCATTCACTATACGTTCTTGCATACCCCTTATTACCCTGGGTCACCCGTTGATTTTGCCAATAGAATAGTGAGGTTAAGGTAGAATGTACCCGCATTGGAGTGGAGGAGGAATGGGAAACCCTCGGGAAAATTTGCTCAAAATTTGCACGTCCGGGATTCAAAGCCCGATCTCTCCACCACTAGAAAGTCAGTCCAAGACGAGAGAGGTGCAGACCATGCAACCACTGATGCGGGTATACTAGTATGTAGAGGTAATATTTCAAAGTAACCTTAAAGTAACTTCTTGTGTTTCACCAGGTATAACTCACTTAATAAACAAATTATAATGAAAGTTCTTTGTATTAAAAAGCTTTTCTTAAATCTAGACTTAAATTAAATATACTCAAGGAAATAAAATTTAAATTGTGTGGCTGTATGATAAATAGGCCTTTAAATAACTATTTAATAAATTAAATAGTCAAAGTTAAATTATTTTTAACATTTACTATTTTATATTTAAGATGGAATGGAAGGGAACGCGAGAAAAGGTCAATGTTTTTTACAGTTTTAATAGCAAAACTTTTTTTTTTACTAAAATAACTCAAATATTGCTCCAGTACAAACATAAGAGTTTAATTTTCTTCACATGTTGATTCAACAGTTCCTGAATAATTCATCATGAGCATAGAAATATTATATGAGAAACTTTATGAATTAAGAAAAAAGTTGTAATTAAATTCCAGGACACCCTTGACAGATATTCAAGAAATATTTAGGTTACCACGCGAAGAAAAATTATGTTCTAGGTTTGTACTGGATAATATTTTATTTATTTTGGCCGATATATGTTTTGCTATAAAAACTGCAAACACACTGGCTTTTTCTCGCATCCCCTTCCATCCCACATTAAGTAAAAATATTATATTATAGGTAGTACACGTTAGAGCAAAAATTAATGGGTTGTATACGTTTAGAAATCCCGAATTATTTAAGATGTGGTTTGATACTTCCTAATATCTTTTTCAACTAAATAGAGGTGAAAAGTATGACCAGGTTTCTGACCAGTTAAAAAGGTTAGATTTTAAGCTTAAGATTTAAAAAAAATCATTGGCACTTCACGCGAAAATGTGTAGTTCTAAGATTAAAGTAAAAGGTTATATTAACCTGTATCTAGTCTTCTTCAAACAAATAAAATCATGTTTTGATAGGGTCACTAATGAAAATTTTAAGATAATTTAGGTTTTGTAATTTATCACACATTTAAAAAACTTTAAATTTATTTAAACTCCATAAATGGTTAGAACTTTCGAATAAATTTTGATGAAAATAACATTTTAAATTATCAAACCACTTCATAAATAATTCGGTATTTCTAAACGTCTAACACGCTTTGCATTGCTCTACTATGTAGGGAGCCTTAAAGTAAAGCTGGTGAGAATACGGTCCAATGATATGTGGACCCACAACATACAAATAAAAAAAACTAAATACAGCATGAATGTATTTGATGACATACTCCCATTATATAACTTTGTTCTAGCTGCTCCGATATAGATGCCCACAACACCTTAGCTCAATCGGTAGCGTCTCTGCCTACCGAGCTAGGGATCACGGGTTCGGCACCCGACATGGTCGAACAAATGTTTAGTTAGTGAAATTAGGGTTTCTCCTTTCACAGTGATGACCTTGGGACTGGCTGTTGTATATGTTATTAATCTAAGTTAGTCGGTTCAGAAAGTGCACACTTTAAATACCTCAAACAAAATCAAATTTAAAATGTCTAAAGATTTGATAAACTCTAAAGGTGTTTAATTGAAACGTCGTTGAGTATTATAGTAATAATAATGATAATAAATATTGCGCGTCTAGGCTACATTACTATTAGGCTAGTTTGTGGAAAGATTAGAAAGTACTAATCTACTCCCGCCAGTGAAAGCCCGAATGTTCTAATCGTACATCCTTTCATTGGAGACTCTTTCCATGTGCGATGAGATGAGGTGATGTGATAGTGAGTATGAGGGTGTGGAACCAGTGAAACACTTAAACCTAACCTCCTAGCTTACCATACCCTGGTGACCGTTCAATTAATTCCCCTCTTGGGAAAAATACCCAAAGTACCAACCGGGAATTGATCCTGGGACCCCTAGGCTCGTAGCCAGTTGCACTAACCACTACACCAAGGGCCGGTCTGTTGAGCAGTAGCTATAATGATATCTCTAACGTTTGGCTAGTATTTTAAACACGAGGGAATCGGATGAATAATTGCTATTGGGTGAAATCGGCTTATTTGTTTTGTAATTACGACTAATTTATATTTAGTTGAACTTAATCTGGCCCAATATTTGTTCAAAGAGCCAGCCAGTCCCCATAATGTTCAAGTGGTCTGCGCCACAGACCAGGAGCCATGTGCAAGCCACTTCACATCAAAATATTAACGTCGAAATAAAAAAAAAATATCATTAAGTGGTTTGTTAACAAAAAGTTAACTCGCGTCAGTGGTCGTATGACCTTATGCCCCAATCTAGTGGTTCTTTTCTGGATTACCAGTGATGGAGAAATCAGCGTTCTAATCCCGTTCACATAAATACCGAGTTTTTTTTCTCTCCATAAATGACTTACCACTCTCGCTCCAAGCAAATTCAGATACATTTCCTCTAAAATTCTAACTTCCACATCACTGTTCCCCTAGCGTAATTATTGTATGTGTGTACATGAACGACCCACTTCAATGGCCGCATGGTCTAAGGCGTCACCTTATCAATATAGTAGACTGTCAATGATGGTGATGTTGGGGTTCGAATCCCAGTTGGAAGTACTGAGGGTAGTTTCTCTTTAATGTTTTTCCATTATACATCCACGCAAATTCGGGTACACATAATCCAAATTCAACTTTTCTCATCCCTAACGCATTAGCGTAATTATTACATTTGCATAAAACTCGGATGGGTAGTAAAACATGGTGCTAATAAACCACCTGAACGCTATTTAAGATTCAGTGTAAAAACCAAACTTTCTTCATCAGACCTAATAAACAGTATAATGTCATCAACTGAAATTTATTATTTGTTTGGTTGATACCATTGGGAAGGGTTAGGTAAATGTTAAAATTGTTTTAGATTCTAGCTTGAAAGGCCCGGGCTCATTTCTACTTACTGCAATGAAGAAATTCGTAAGAATATATTTTTACATTATTAATTTGTCCAGATGTAAATTTCTAAATATATCACCTTTATCATCTTGTTAAAAATTTTACGTATTCTACGTCACATGGAGATAAAACTGAAACTATGCTACATGAATAAAATTAACTCAAAAACTTCACGAAAAACATATACTATTGGTTAGTAAATATAATCTAAAACTAGTGGGTCGTTGCAGTGATGGCTGCAGATTATTGCACTAAAATGTATTTAAATTTTTTTAATGGGAAAGGTTCTATAATAAGCCCTCATTCACTTTTTATTTAAAAGTTTTCTCATCAAAGGCTATCAACTTTACTTAGATATTAAGTTTTCGGTGTGTAATTTGAATAAAAACGTATACTTCCCCCCTTTACACCCCAAATAGAACTTTAAAATGACCCCTCTCCCATGTCTCTATCTTTTCGTTGCACCAAACCACTCACGTAATGATTGAGCTGATCATATGTTTTTTAAAAAGACAAGTATTATATTTATCAATATACAGCTATACACAAATCATAGTTTCCATGGTGATGTAAACAAAAAAATTATTGTACATATGAACCACTGGTCACACAGAAGGAAAATATGGAGCATTTTCTAGGAAAATTGGGTTTTAGTTTTAGGCAACTATTTTTTAACGGCATCCTAATTCCCTAATCTTTAAAATTAGTGTTCGTTTGTCAAAATCTGTCCTGTCATTTCCTGGTAATTTCTATTACTGGAAACGGGCTTATCAAATAATATATATTAAGATATATGATATAGAGAGAAATAAAATGTGATAGTGAAAATGAGAGTGTGAGGCAGTGAGTGTAAGAGACTGAGAATGAGCAATTGAGAGGGATCAAGTGAGTGTGAGCGAGTGATAGTGAGAATATGTGTTTGTGTTAAGAGATAAATATTGTGAGAAGAGAAAAAGAGTGTGTATAGGAGGAGAGAGATTGTGTGTGAGATAAAATGAGAGAGTGTTTGAAAGAGAGAGAAATAGAATATGTAAGGGAGAATGCGCGATAAAGTGTGTGAGAGAAAGTGTGTGTGTGTGTGTTTGCGTGAGAGAGAGAGAAAGAGATCATGTAAAATTTTGGGAGGGGTATTATGTGAAAGAAAGAGAAAATGTGAAGGCATGTGAGAGAGAATTTGAGATACAAATTTCGATAATAATAATATAATAATAATAATAATAATAATAATAATAATAATAATAATAATAATAATAATAATAATAATAATAATATTATTATTATTTATATAATAATAATAATTATATTATATATTATATATTATATAATAATAATAATTATATTATATATTATTTTTTATATATTATATATTATATAATAATAATAATATATATATATTATATATTATATAATTAAATAATAATAATAATAATTATTTATTATTATATCGTTTATAACTTGGGTTCAATATATAATATTATTATTATTATTATCATGCGTTTAGAACGTTGGGTATATGTTTGTTATTGCTATGGGTTAGACTGGGAAGTGGTTAGAGAAGTGACCGCATTGGCGTGAAGGGAGAGTGAAAAACCATATAGGAAAAACCACCCCAATTCACCCGAGTGAGATTCGAGCCTTGATCTCCCGGTCCTCGGGAGTCTAGCTCAACACGAATATAGCGCGTTAGCTTACTACGCTACCGAGACGGGTGAGAAAGTTAGAGAGGGAGAGATTAGTTTAGAGAAAAAAATGTGAAAGAGAGTTTGAGAGAGAAAGTTAGAGAGGAAGAGATTAGTTTAGAGAGATAAAATTAAATTGAGGGAGAGTTAGAGAAAAAGAGAGAGAAATTAAAAGAGCGAGTTTGAGAGAGAGTGGGTTGGAGATAGAGAAAGTGAGTATGAGAAAGAGAGATAGAGACAGAGAGTGACACAGAGACAGAGAGTGAGAGAGAGTGAGACAGAAAGAGTGAGACAGAGAGTGAGACAGATAGAGTGATATAGAGAGTGTGAGGTAACGAGTGTGAGATAGGGAAAGTGATATTGAGATAGAGGGAGTTTGAGAGAGAGAGCGTTTGTGAGATATCGTTGAAGAGATAGAGCGTTTGAGAGAGCTTAAGGTAGAGCTCTTAGGAGAGAAAGTATAATAAAGATAATAAGAGACAAATTGGGTGATAAAGAGTGTATGTGAGTGTAGATAGTGTGTGTGGAGAGGAAGGATGAGAAAATATTATATAGGATTTTTTTAATAGAGTAAGTGTGCGTGTGTGTGTGTGTTTGTGTGTGAGGGGAGAGAGTGT
This sequence comes from Timema podura, assembly GCA_033556935.1. Taxonomy (NCBI): domain Eukaryota; kingdom Metazoa; phylum Arthropoda; class Insecta; order Phasmatodea; family Timematidae; genus Timema; species Timema podura. The sequence continues at coordinate 30,765,348 of JAVRXN010000014.1, forward strand.
AAGAGTGTGTGAGAGCGTGAGAGAGTTTGATAGAGCTAGAGAATGCGAAAATATAGATGTGGTACTCAAACATTACGGTACTTTTAAATAACATATCCTCAAAATTAAGTGGTAAAATGAAAACGTAACTTAACTTGTGTATTTGTATTGTGTTACTATTTGCTAATATGAACATCAAAACCCATTATTTGAAAAAAATGAACACCAAAACTCATACTTAGATAGTTAAAATGGCTATTTTTTAAAACATTATTTGAGATAATGTTATCGTTTTTTGAGCTTATAATACATACATAAACATATTTTAAACATCATTTTATCATTCACGAAACAAAACGTAGACAATATTTTCACGAACTTAACCTTTTAGTTTTCAAATTATGCTCAATATTATTGATTTAAATGCGAATTAACGATAACAACATTCTAATAAAAAAAGTCTCCCCAGTTTAGAAATCTCAATTTAGATGTGTTATGACCAGCACCCAAAGAGAAAATATGCTGGGGTCGGACCAACAAATAAAGATTGAGCTATTATTTTTTTAGCCAAAGTTATATATTTTATTTCGAGATTTACAGCCATGCAGTAAATAACGGTTTCCATGATGATCAAACAAATAATGAAAAACTGAAATTCTTTGTGAAAATTGGGTTTTCATGGAAAAACTACTATTTTTCCCGACATCCTGGACTCCTAACCGTTAAAATGAGTGGTCATTTAAAAAAATTTGTTTAGTAATTTCCTCATAATTTCTATTACCAGAAACGGGCTTATCAAATTATATAACTTATAAGATACATATTTTATAATACATTAAGAATGAAATAAATACTAATCTTTAGTAAAATCTGTTAAAAAAAAGATATTAACATTTTGAATTTCCTAATGCCTTAATTGAAACATAGTTGTTAATTATTGATATTTCATTTTGTATTGTTTTTATTATTATAATTACTATTAATAGTATTATTATTAAAATGCCTTAAGGGCTTGTCAATTTAATATCGGCTTTTTGCGTTATGAAACAATAAACCCAATTTATACCAATTTTTGAAGAAATAGAAAATCAGTTGAGATGATATGCAAGATAAATTCCAAAACTCTCTTGCATTTAGTTAACTTATTTTTTACTTTCTTTTAGCTGAGGTACACTCAAGGTGGGAATAATTATCCTGAAAAAAAGTTCAATACTTTTTACAGTTTTTAAATCAAAACATTTTTTGTACAAAATAAATCAAATATTTCTCCAGTAGAAACACAGAGATGAATTTTCTTCACATCTTGATATCAACTTTTATTGAATATCTGTCAAGAGTGTCAAGAGAATTTAATGACAACGTTTTCTCTTCATTTAAAGTTTCTCATGTAATGCCACTTTGCTCATGACAGATATTCAACAATTTGTTGATATCAACATGTGAATAAAATTAAACTTTGTTTCTACTGTAGCAATATTTGATTTATCTTGGCAAAAAATAAAGTTTTGCTATACAAACTGCAAAAAATAAAATTGGTCTTTTATCCTTTTCCTACATCCCAACTTCAAAGTCGGGTGGAAGGCTACGTGAGTTAAATTTTTAAAATTTATTTTGGGAGTTTTTATAACACAATAACTTTTTGGTAAATATAATAAGTAAACACACGGCTATCTATTGTAGGAGAGGTGATAAATGACAGATAGCAAAAATTACCATATCTACTCTCATTTATTTATAAAGAACACCAAATGATCTCCATAACCATATATTGAGTTGCTGTCACCTCAGAAGTCAAACACTAAAGATAAAGTTTTTATTTTTTTCCTTTTAAAGTCTTTACATTATTTAAACACAAAATTATGTAATTAATTGTTTGAAATTTGAATATTTATTTTTTGGGACAGTGGTGTCTGTTGTTCACTTAAAAATTCTTTACAAACGAGAGCTTCTAAAAGGCTCCCTTCTATTCATAAATTAATTTGGTGAACCATTCGAAATAAGGGTGGTTGATGACGTCATGCACACCGTAGGGGGTTGTGTTAATGCGCATGTATCTACTAAATAATAAGCTTTATTTTGAAACTAATATTTTATATTGTTCTTTAGCTAAGTTGTAAAAAACATAGTTTTTTATAATTTATTGTGGCTAGCTATAAAAAAATATAGGTTTGAATATAATAAATTAATATTTAATTTAATATTCGTTGTCCGGTAACGACCATTTTGTGTTTACGAGCCTTAAAAGATCAATATCTCTTGCCACTAGATTGAAACAAAAAATATAATAGGTTTATTAATATTTTTGTTCTTTAAATTAGTTGCGAAAAAACCAACCATACAGTAATCCTTAAGTAAGCATTATAAGAAGCGTTTGATAAAACATTTGATTGATAATATTGTGTTACTAGACAAATAATCAACACAGATTAACATTTGTGACACCCGCTTCGGTGGCAACTTGGCCTAACGCGCTACTCTTGTATTAGACTAGACTACCGATGGCGGGGAGACCAAGGTTTGAATCTCATTCATGTGTACCGATGGTGGTTTTTACAAACTGTTGTTCTACTCTCCCTTCAAGCAAATGCGGGTATACTTCCTATAAATAGAGCCTTAACCTTCCTCATCCCTAAAACAATTATTTAAATTAGTACATAAGCGTATAACCCGAACGGGTAGTAAGATGCAGGTGACCTGGTGGTCTAGGGGTAAGGTGTCAGACTTCTGTGCTGAGGGTCTGGGGTTCAATCCTCGGTCCCGGCACAGATTTATCTGATTGCCAAACCCTTCCTTCACCTCTGACAAGATGTGTATTAATCACAACTTGTGAATGTGAGGAATGCCAGGCCTCTACCGTGGTTCGGATTCCACGTTAAACTGTAGGTCTCCATTTCATCTCACAATCACCCTACCATTACACATTAGCGTAAGTGCGTATAACCCGAACGGTAGTAAGACGCGGTGCTAATAATAATAATAATAATAATAGTAAGATGCAGTGCTAAAAATAACATTAGTGACTTCCAACCAATGCTTGCGATAAATATTCTGCTATCAGCTACCATCACTCCTATGGTGGATAGCCTGTAGCTTCAGTAGATGAATTTAGATTAATTTTCTTATTATAATTATATATAAGTATTTCTTGAATATTTGTCATGGTATTGCGTAATTTAACCAGAACTTTTTCTTTCTAGTTAAAAGATTTCGGGTCAAATGCCAATATGCTCATGATATATTATATCTATATATCTAAGAACAATTGATATAATAACTCTAGGCCTATGTAAAAAATAAATATAAATTTATCTACTGAAACAATATTTTATTTATTTGGTCGAAAAGAGGATTTTGTTACTAAAACTGTGAAAATACCAATCTGAATAGCACTACCTTAATCTCACTCCAAGTTCAGTAGTTGATTTTAATTTGTGAAAATATTTTCTTTGAATTAGTACATAACAATAATGGTTAGTACAATTTTTAGGTTCATTACTACTCCAGAAAATTATCGTACACATTGTCCGTTGATAGCCAGTACTGGCATTAAAGCGTGCATTAAATCCAGAGCAAAAAAAAAAAAAATCTTGTCCATTAACATTAGAATGATATAAACGTTCTTTATTATTTCATTAAAAAAATTACCGTTTTTGTTTCCAAACAAAGCGTCTATTCAATGAAACAAACTTCCCCCATTTTTTTTTTCTTGTGGAGAGGTAGTGTTTGTCATCACTATTTAAGCTAGCCGTAAAAGGTAATCCTTATGTTTAACACGTTAATAAAGCTTAATTCTCACATCTCCTGTAGCAACATGCGGGTCAGGGGTTTACAAACAGTGGCCCTCATTCAAAAGTGTGTTTGAGTTTCTGTTAGAATCTACGACGGTTGTCCCGAGGTTTAAAGCGTCAGGCTCACAATATCTAGGATTTACAGTCGGAGAAAGGTCAAGGTTCGAATCTAAGGAGAGGAGTAGTGCACTTGGTTTTCCATATTTTATTTAAGCCCTCTCGTTTTTCCCGCTCTTGAAAGTTGTTTCCCTTTATTTAAAACTAGCCACCAGCCTAAACCATAAACCATCAGTAAACTGTATGTTAAGAGTCCGTTTCACCTCACGGAAAAAAAACCTTATTACTAACGTATTACAGCTCGAACCAGGAAAACTCCATCTTAGCCCATAGATAACACCTAACTTAAGTAAGTAATACATCTCGAACCAAGTGCCTTAAGAGTACGTCTCACTCCATAGATGGCACCTAAATTAGGTAAGTAATAGACCTTGGATCAGTAGTAGTGTTTGGTGTTGTTTTTTTTGTTGTCTTTGTTGGAAAATAGCGGAATTGAGATATGTGAAACCATTTGACGTATTTTAAAAATTACAAAAAAAATAAAAAAACTTTTTCATATATATCAATTTCGATGGTACCATATGAATAATGTAGAAAACCGTACTTAAATACTATTTATGGTCTGAGTGTAATCGTATAGTATCCCAGTAAATTGGGAGTGAGAAGGACTCTTAAATGATGGTAGCGTCTGGTACATTTTAATTAATCATGCATCCACTTTGGTGGCCGCATGGTCTAAGACGCTACTCTCTCAATAGACTAGACTGCCGATGAGGGGGGGAACGAGGTTCGAATCTCGGTCGGGTATACTGAGGGTGGGTTTTATCTAAATTGTTTTCCACTCTTCCTTCACGCTAACGCTGGTACAATTCCTCTAAATATAACCTTCATAGTCCCTAAAACCACTAGCGTAATTAGTGCGTAACCCGAAAGAGTGGTAAGATGCTGTGGTAAAAAGAAAACTAATCTTGCCTATAGCTCAAACGGGTAGTAAGACGTAGTGAATAAAACAAATGCATGCTATGATAGCAGTCGTTTCTATCCAATTTCTAAAAAAGTTAATATACACGTATTATTTATTTAGGGAATCGTCAATATTGTTATTTTTTATCAACTCATAACAAACAATTTTGAAAATTTCAATAAAAATATGTTGTTGCCAACATAAACAAAACTTGGTGTAAATATGGTACTTAATTGAGTTATCATTAACACATTATTATTACTATGTTCCAAAAAACACACATTAATGATTGAGCCCAGAATAATCAACACTTAGAAAAAACACATATTTTATTAAATTTCAATAAATTATAAAAATATTTAATCCTCCTTTATAAAATCATTAACCAATAATTATTATTTTTATGAATCTCATTATTTTAACATTAGCAAAATAAAATAACACCTCATATATGTAAAAAAAAACGCTTCGGTGGTCGAATGGTCTAACCCCTAAGGCGTTAATCTCACAATATACTGGACTGCTTATGATGGAAATGTCACTGTTTTAATATCGGTCGAGTGCACTGAAGGTGTTTTTTCCTGAATGGATTTACACTCTCCCTTCAAGTAAATTCAAGTTAAAGTAAAAAGTACACGCTGTACTGCAAGTATGTAAACCCTTATAGCTATAGTTTTTTTTAGCATGTCTTACTAACCGTTCGGGTTATACGCTTATATACTAATTACGCTAATGATTTTATGGATTAGGAAGGCTACATTTAGAGGAAGTGTACCCAACTTTGCATTGAGGGAGAATGGAACACTGTTTTGGAAAAATCACACTCATTACTCCCGACCAATATTTGAACCTCAATCTTCCCGTCATTGACGTTATAGTCTACTGCGAGAGTAGAGCCTTAGACTATGTGGCCACTTAAGTGAGTTATAGCTATAGTTATTAGTAATGAAAGCTGGCACTTTGACCTAAATACATATTTTAAAAGTACATGATATGCAGCAAGTCTGTAAACTTTCATATCAGCATTGACTATCAGTCTAATGTTTAAAGCTGGCACCTACACACACACACACACACACACACACACACACACACACACACACACACACACACACACACACACACACACACACACACACACACACACACACACACACACACACACACACACACACACACACACACACACACACACACACACACACACACACACACACACACACACATGTATATATACATATATACATCTATATACATATACTTTGAAAGCATATGCTGTGCAGCAAGTTTGTAAACCCTCATATCAGCAATTAGTTATCGGTTGAACGATCGTCACTCACGTAGGTGACCAAGCCAATGTTTGCGCTGGAGAAGAAGTGGTATCTCCCCCACTTAGTAGTAATGGTGCCACCAAGCTCTACACACCTTCAGTCCATTCCCGCTCTACCTGGTCATGACGTCATACATTCTCTATTCTTGACAGGAAATTGGGTGTCGCAACCCCAGATGGTTGCAATGAGGGTGTGTTTAGCCCTCTCGATGTGGTTTATCGCCTTCTATTTGGATCAATGTGGGTGCATTTATTAGAAATTAACCTATAGTATCTAATTTTGTAAAAATATTTACTAGCCTTTAAAGACTACCTCAAGAGGGTGTCATTTAAGAATAAAAATATACGCAAAATATGTCTTGAGCTCTCTTTCTAATTACGTTGCCTACTTGGAGATACCGGAGCTAAATTTTGCGAAGCAGGTTGCATCTTAACTTGACGCAGATAAGAAGACTAAGCACTATAAAACTTTGGCACCAATGTACGAAATAAAAATAGGGGGAAGAAAATGAGAAGTTTACCCTGAAAGGCCTCTTTTTTATCTACTGATAACATTTCCCCTCTTCCTCTGACGAGTTTACACAGTCACTATACTATTTGCGTCTTGAAAACTTTGACTTGCTTTTTAAAATTACCTTTTCCTTGTTTGCAATTCTAGATATGCTTCCACGAACTTTTTCAATATACATCCTGGCAGGATGCCATTGCCATGACCAAGACAAATAGTTTAAGTTGTAGATGATTGATAAAAAAATACGTTTACAAAAAATACTATTTCAAAATAAAAATAACAATTTGGTGACACTGTAGGACTATTTTTGGAATCATTTAAAAACTTATGATTTTTATTTCAACGTTAGACCTATATATTTGAAACTCGCTAAATAAAACGTAAATCATTAACATGGGAAATCCTAACTTGACCTGCCGTGACGTCATAGGTAGGCAACATCCATAAACTCTCGCGTTTAGTGTAAGTTTATTAAGGATTATGTGAAATGTTTTGAAATGAGAAAAATAGGGCCTACATAGGAAAAGGTGCACTGAAGTTCTCTTGGAGGTAGGGTGGAGAGCAGCTATGAGAAGTTCAAACAGGTGGGCACGCAGGATAAGGCATCAACCTTGTCTGGTCTGGTTTGCTGATAGGAATTTGAATCCCGGCTAAGTGTACTGAGATGGAATTTACTAAATTATTTCCGATCTCTTTTTAGACAAATGCAGATATATTTACATTACATTTTACCTTCCTAATACCTAGCCCATTTGTGTAAATAATATTAAAGATAGGGCAAACGAATAAATTTCACTGACATGGTGAAAAAAAAGAGCTCTTATATATTTTGTTAAGATGTTTTTTTCAAGATTTATGGACCTAGGTTTAAGTCTGCAGTGTTATTGATGCTTTACTAGTTTTTCCGTTTTTTAAGTCTTGTTTTGAATTTTTTTGTTTCATAAGATAACGTTTCCGAAATAATACCTAATTTCTATTGAAAGGGTAAGCTTACAACAGTCCTCTTTAGATATAATTATTTCTTACCACCATTTTAAGGGAGTACACCTGTGTGAAAATTAAAACTTACAAATTATAGTCTGATTCGGTGGCCACATCGTCTAAGGCGTCACTCTCGTGTTAGACAAGACTGCATATAACAGGGGGATTCCTAATTCACTAGTGTAATTAGCACATACGCGTATAACCCGAACAGTTAGTAAGATGTGCGAATTTTATTTAAAAAAATTACATCTTAAATCTATCTATAAATCCACTGAAAAAGTTATCTCAGCGTCAGATAGGGAGGTCAGGGTTTAAATCACAAACCTCTGAACATTGAGGATGCTCTATCCACCGACTGGTCCTCCATTGTTTTCGTACGAAGTTGTTGGAAAGTCATAAACTAGATATATTACTACCCGCCTCGGTGGCGTAGTTGGCTAACGCGCTAGTCGTGTTGAGCCCGACTGCCGAGGACGGGGAGATCGAGGTTCGAATCTCGGTCGGGTGAACTGGGGGTGGTTTTTCCTAAATGGTTTTCCACTCTCCCTCCACGCAAATGCGGGTTCACTTCCTCTATTCAACCTTTCCAATTCCTAATCCATTAGCGTAATTAGTACTTAAGCGTATAACCCGAACGGGTAGTAAGACGCGGTGCTAAATAATAATAATAATAATAGATATATTACTCATCTTTAACGACTTACACCCTCACGTGGTCACTTGACCTAAGGTGTCAAGATCATAATATACCTAATTGAAACGTGATGGAGACGCCGAGGCCGAGGATATAATATCGTACGGGTGCAATCGCAGTGGTTTTCACACGTGATTTTCTTATAACATCTCCATGTTAATGCGGATGCACTTATTTTAATACTATCCTACTCATCCCTACCCTGTGTTTTTTAAGCACAATGTCTTACTATTCGTTTGGGTTATACACATGCAGTACGCTGATCTGTTAGGCATGAGGAACGTTAATTGAGATGAAATGTACCAGCATTTTCTTGTGGAGATTGGAAAACAGTTTAGGATAGACCACCATCAGTACGTCCGATAGTAATTTGAACACCGAACTCCTCGTCTTCAGCAGTCCAGTATATTAGGAGAGTGACGTCTTAGGTCATTCGTCCACCGAAGCGGGTACTATTCTGTATATGAATATATTAAATAAGTATTTTTGTGTTAATAGCATGAACATAAAATAGCAATAAAAATAATTTACACAATTTGATTAAGTATTTACTAATTCTTGTGTTAAGCTTAGTGTTTGAAAAAAAAAACTTGTGTGCAGTTGTATTTATAGGAAAATTAACATTCTGTCCAAAGTCACACCTTCAAATCGCTTAAAGAGAAAATAATGGATATCTATAAAAATGTCTCCTGTCATCAACTAATTAATAACCGGCCCCGTGTATCTGGCTACAAGCGTGGGGGCCCCGATTTCGATTCGCGGCTGGTACCTTGGGTAATTTTCCCTTTAGCGTAAAAATCCCAATGCTCACCAGGGTTTGGTAAATTAGGCTTAAGTCAGGCTAAGACTCACCCCAGCCTCACAACTCCATAGTAGTTCTCATCACATCATCTCGATGTGGGTATGACGTGTAGACAACCTCCTATGGTGTACCCTGGGCAACTTTCTGTGCCACCAGAGCGGTGAATAGTCTACACATAAGGTGACCGAACCTGCATGTTAAAGTCCCTTCCGGTCATATATGCCATACAATAAAAAACTAAATAATATTCCAACTCCCACTTTTTACCCCTAAGCCTTAGCTGGCACAAATGTAGATATATTAATATTATAGCATGGATTTTTATATTAATTATGTATTATTACATTTTGATACGATTATTGTATTTGCCTATAGCCTATTTATTTTTGGTTATTGTACTATCATTTTAATAAAAGAATATAAGGTGCCTATAAAATATATTAATATATAAAATATATTATATATTGATAACGTGACTGTACGGTTCTAAATAAACCATTTAAATGTTAAAATTCATCCCCACTTCCTCCAATAAAGTGTGGCCTATTTTTTAACTGTCAGTTATGTACGTCAAATGCATAAACTTTAATTATTTATTGCCTTCATTTGATTTGAAAACATGTCAGTCTTTTGAAATCACCTACCATAAATTTAAGGTTTAACAGGTAACCTACCATTCAACCTTCAACTCTAGAAGAAAAATAATACAATTTATTCCTTTCATTAATTTTATTAATAAAACGTTTTATATACCTGGTAAGAGGCCTCGCAGTTGTTAATCTAACAGGGGTAGGTCGTAGCCGTCGGAAGAAAACTGCTGTTTAAATTATTCTATCATCTTGTAATTTACTTCTGTCAATCTTTCGCCTTCCGAGTCTCTTCACCCCTTCTCCATCTCCTTATGTTTATGACTGCACGATTTATGAACTAACAAAACAATCATTTCAGTTTTGTCAGATTTTTTTTTTTGAGAGAGGGAACGATGGGGGAAGGGAACGGTGTTATTCCGCATTATCTACCCCTGCCTGTGTTCATTACAACCCTTTCCGCCCACCTCAACACAAAAAATAAAATACGAATTATCGATTCTTCCTTCTTTTTTTTTACCTGGTTTTACACTGTTGGGGGTAGAAAGTTTTGTTCATTTTTATAACTTTCATATTATTTTGCTGCTTTTGTTTCATAGAGATGGTTAAAATCCACTATTTTAGGAATCCCTATCTTGATTTTAACTGCAAATCCCGAATCTCGAATCCAAATAGGAATTTTAGAAAATGTTGTAAACATAAGAATCTTACTTTATTACATGTGGCTATAGAATATGAAAATATTAGCTAAATGTTACCATTTTTGGTTATAATGCATTCATTAAATCACTCAAGCATAGATGAAAGTGGTAAATTAATGATGAGGGAACTGGTTCTTAAGTTTGGCTTATATAATTTTAATGGGTAAACCATTTTAAATAAACAACATTATAGATCCAAAATGCATTCCAATTCAATATATAATAAAAGATTTTAATTATTATTTTAAATATTTAATCTTAAATTATTTTTAAGGACTCAATATATTCAAGGATTTTAAACCCCCAATACTAATCCTAATCATACACATAATTTAAATTTTTTTTTATATTGCTGGAAACGTGTAGGTCCAGATTCAAATCTTGGCGAGGTGTAATGGAGATCCAACCTTTATCACGCCAATTATGACACATGTATTTAAAAGTATGCACTTAACATAAAATAAATATTATTATTATTACTATTAGCACTGCACCTTACTACCCGTTCGGGTTATACGCACTTACGCTAATGTGTAATGGTAGGGTGATTGTGAGATGAAATGGAGGACCTACAGTTTAACGTGGAATCCGAACCACGGTGGAGGCCTGGCATTCCACACATTCACAAGTTGTGATTAATACACATCTTGTCAGAGGTGAAGGAAGGGTTTGGCAATCAGATAAATCTGTACCGGGACCGAGGATTGAACCCCGGACCTTCAGCACAAAGTCTGACACCTTGCCCCTAGACCACCAGGTCACCCTAAAATAAATATAAGTGATAGGTTAGTAAGTTCTAGGAAAGAATTAATAGTGAGATCCAAATCACCTCTTCCTCACCTAATTTCGCACCAGATTAGGACTAAGAAACATACAAACCAATATGAATTGAAATAACTAATTCTTAACATTTGAAACAAAGGCTAATATCAACAATACCGGCTTCGTTGGCCACATGGTCTAGGGCGTCACTATCGTGTTAGACTAGACTATCAATGACAGGGAGAACAAAGTTCGAATCCCCGTCGGGATGTACTGAGGGTGGTTTTCCAGTATCCTTCCACGTTAACGTGGATACACTTCCTCTGAATTCAACCTTCCTCATCCACAACTCCTTAACGTAATTGCCTATATATGTGCCTTTAACCTGAAAAGGTAGTAAGATGCGGTGCTAAAAAATCCTTCATATCTAAATTGGACTGTAACTTAACCTCGAGGACATTAAACACAAGCCTGTACGCCGTAACTCTACAGTCCGATTCTCTTATGATGGGTCTTATCTGACAGCTATGAAAGCTACTAAATCTAATTTTACGTATTCAGACGTCAAGTCATATTATCTGTAGCTGTTAATTTTTATATATATTATAAATGCATATAAAATAATAGTAATAATAATAATAATAATAATAATAATAATAATGACGTGTCTAGGCTACATCATATGTAGCTCATTTTGCGGACGATGGGGGTGAATATGAGGAGGTGGAGCCAATGGCGATCTTAACCTAACTTAAGCCTAATTAACCAAACCCTGCTGACCATGGGAATCATTCCCCTTTTCGAGAAAAATCCCTCAGTACTAGGCGGAATATGAACCCGAAATTGAAATCTCTGGGTCAGCAGCCTGGGGCTCTAACAATTATAACATGAGTCCAGTCTTTATAATAAAATAGTAAGATATTATTAATTTTTACTGAGAAAAAAGAGTTTTTGTATGCTCTAAAAATTTGTTTTGTCAGATCCCTATTATAGTGTATTGACAATATAAAGGCCTCGGTTACAAATAGGAAGCTATTTTAGGGAGATCCTCGGTTGTATTGAGCCCAGGATATACAGTATATTCAGAATACCTTACCACCAATCTATAAGGGCGAATGAGCCAAATAAAATATTTATTGGTGTTTCCGTCATTTGTAAAATGAAGCTCAAGTTAACTTAAAATATATCTCATTGTTAACGGGTTCTAAGACCCCCCCCCCCCCTTTTCCCTCTCTCTCCCAGGAGGTCCTCGAGAGATTTTTTTTAATAATAGGAAAGAGATATACTCAAAATGTGAAGTTCTCCTCTCCCCTTCCCATCCAGGAAAGGGTCGACGGGAGAGAAACTTTCCCCTGAGTGTCGGCCACCAGCGTCACAAATCCTGGTGGGGTGTCGGCCCCCCCGCCTCCTGTTACAAAAGGGTGGATGGTCGCCCCCGCCCTTATTTCCATGAGTACACTCTCGTCCAAAGCTGTGACCTACATGCGTGACAACACGAGACATCATCATTTCATATCAACATAATTCACATAGTTAGGTGATAGGTTAGAACGCCTGTATCTAGCCTTTGCCTTTAAAAGGGTGAATTCCCATACTCTTTTAATATGATAGTAAAATTTTATAAATTTATCACTCCTCATTATGTTTTCTTGTGTTTGGTAGTATTTACATTCATTAGAGAGCACGCACAGATTGACCTTGCGATTCAGTCGGTATCATTTCTGTCTATTGATTAAAGATGAGTTTGATTTCAAGCAATGGCCAAAAAATTCATAACTCTTACAACAAACTTTGTCAGCTATACAAGTAAATTATTATTATTAGCACCGCGTCTTACTATCCGTTCGGGTTATACGCACTTACGCTAATGTGTAATGGTATGGTGATTGTGAGATGAAATGGAGGACCTACAGTTTAACGTGGAATCCGAACCACGGTGGAGGCCTGGCATTCCTCACATTCACAAGTTGTGATTAATACACGTCTTGTCAGAGGTGAAGGAAGGGTTTGGCAATCAGATAAATCTGTGCCGGGACCGAGGATTGAACCCCGGACCCCAGCACAGAAGTCTGACACCTTACCTCTAGACCACTAGGTCACCTTACAAGTAAATAAATTGACGTCTTGTAGTCAGATTGCTGGGCGTGACCTGGAACAATGTTACATAAATATATATTTTCTATATGTTTAACGGGTTTTACTGCAAATAAAGTTTACGAAAATTAGTCATGCTAGTTCTAAGACATTGTTTGTAATAATTATTGATAAGAACTAGAACTTAGCTAGCATATTTATTTACATTTAGGGGATCTGCGTTTAAAAAAAATCAGGTTTACAAAGAGTAATAAAAAAATAAAAAAACATGATAGCAGATTATTCCTTCTTCCAGCTTATTTAAATGTAATATAAATTATTTCACCAAACATTCTAAGGTCCCAAGAATTTAAAATGCAAATATTGTTCACTAATAAAAGTAAATATTTTTTTTCATCAAACCTTACACAGCACTATAGAATTTTTCATTATACACAATGACTGCTCATTTATCCTGACTGTACATTATGTTGGGTGTAGTTTAACAGCAATCATTACCCCTCCTTCTCACTCACACAAGAGAGACCCTACACTCTTCTCAACCTCTCTCCCTCACCCCCTATCACCCTACCAACACCCTCCTGTCTGCGTGTTTTCAAACCCCTGTACAGCGCTAATTGCACCAGTCTAGCCCTACCCATTATTCATCATGTTCTCCCTAAAAAAAAAAAAAGTAAAAAAGCCACACAATGTGGAACAAATCGCAGGTTAAACACCGGTACCTTACCGGACCTACCTTCGTCAACCAGTTCATTATCGGGACGATAAGCTCAGAGCGACCTGTGTGCGCGCGCAGGTTGGATTCTGCGTACCTGGACCACCCGCGTCTCATTCACTTCCAGCGAGCCACGTTCCAGTCCCCGACCATCTCCAGCAAACACTGATTCGGATGTTGGATGTCGGATGCTGTAACTGAGCGTGTATTCGCACCAAGATATTGCGATTCCTGGCCGTAGAATCGGGTCGGCAGGTTTTGAATTGTTTCTTCTAAGGTTAAGTTAGTTTGTAAGTTGTTTGTCTAGACGTCCCTTGGGTACGAAAGTTTAAGTCATGAACCGTGCACCCCCGAAGTCTTCCCGTCTGAAAAATTCACCTATTTAAACTATTGAGGTATGAATGAAGATGGTAGAGTTTAGAAAAAATGTACCAGCACTTTCTTGAGATAAGAAACCGGTTTAGAAAAAAGTGCTCAGTATACATGGACGAGAATCAAACTCCGATCTTTCCATCCGAGGCAAACCAGACCAAACTTTTGCCTTTGTTAAGCCCACTGGTATTGGTAATGATTGCAGGTCTCATAATTATATATTGTAAATAAATATCAAAATGGGTAATTCGGGAAAAAGAAGGAATGGTATCATAAAAGAGTGAATTCTGGTGAGATTACTATTAATCAAATTTCTAATCCGTGACTTACTACGATTAGATTTTTAATAGCCCTTGTGTTAAATGTAATAATACAAATAATAACTATAAAATGCATATAGTTTTTATCGTAGGGTGACCATACTTCCCGTTTTGAACGGGACAGTCCCGAATTTTTGCTGTCCCAGCCGTCCCATCCTTTAAGTAAAAATTCTGTTTATGCCCCGTTTTTTTATAAAAACTTTAAAATATGCTTTAATATTGGTGTCAATCATAAATCTATAGTTGTGAGGAGGTTGGTTATATGGAATAAATCAAGTATTTCTCTATCTGATAGATGGGTGCAAATATTTTCTGAAATTAGTGAAAAATGTTTAGATTTTCAGGATTTTTGTAATGAGTAGAGTTTAGTCTTTGTTTGCCAAGATGTACAGCATCCGCGGAAAGAATATGTTATATTATTAATAGCATGTGGTCCAAGGCGAAATATGAATTAAGTGTTGAATCAATGAGAGCCATGCTAAGTGTAAGACAAAATTGTAACATGAAGTGTGATAAGTTTTATGACAAGGTATTGAAAGATCGAAACTAGTTGAGCAAATTAAATTCATCCGAAAAATGATGTGAGCTGGTTAAAACGCAAGTTCCCATCTATATCGACCTAAAAGTTTTGGTATGAGTTCTGTGAAGAATGATTGTACGCTCACATTATTTTTATGTTAAAAAACAAATTTATAATTTTTTTTCAACTTGAATTTTTCCTGTCTCTCCTCCCCCCCTTCCCCCTTGTCCTATTTTTGTCTCAAGGAATTATGGTCAACCTATTCATACGTCAACTAAGATCTAGCTCTAGTTTCTATTTGCGAAAGTTTAATTGTCCAATATATTTTCAATATAGTTTGCTTAGAGCTTCCACATATTTCTACAGTTTAATCATTCCATTTTGACAATAAATTTAAAATATTTGTATACATTTAAAGTATTTCCTCACTGGTTAAACCAATCGATAATACTCTCACAAGCATCTATTAAACCAATTTTGTTTTTAAGGAAATAAGTTTTTCTAAACCCGATCATTGACTAACGATTCCTCAAATTATATGAAATTAACAGCACAGTTCTATCAGAAATCAAATGGGTCCAAACAATAGCACATTCACAAACAATAATTTTACTTTAAACGAACTAATTTGGGCTTGATTGAAGGGACGCTATTTTATTAAAATGAATAATGTGAGTCATTATCGGGGATTTGGTTAGCAGGGGGGAAACGCCCCCTAATAATCTGTCTTTTACTCTTAAAAATTAAAAATCCAGTTCATAACAGTGGATAAAAGAGAAAGCAAACTTTTTTATGTGGCCCATAGAATTAATTACACTAATATAATATTCAGATTTGTCTTTTGGTACAAAACAATTGCTATATTTTGATTTAAAGTTGAAATAGTTCCTCCTAGCCTTACTCAATAATTAAGAGCAAGTGACGCTAATTCAATGGATGCTAATAAAATGAACTAGAAATCAAAATATAATTACATTTTAACGATGATATTGATTAAATTTGAAAATAAATATTAAAGGGTGGTGTGTATGAAAAGTATAGTGAAAGAATGGAAAAACCATGTTAAGAAAACCGTTGTAAAACTACTACCAATGCACCCAACCGGGGCTAGAATCCTCGAGCTAACGTTACCGGTGACCACGAGCTAAACGCTTTCACTCGGCCACCTCTTAGGATATATTATTTATGTAATAAAATACTGGAATTCCCGTCATTACAATAATTTACAATCTGTGTGTTAATACTAATTGATACTAGCTTTAATTACATTCTTGGATTGTACACTTGGCAGCGTAAAAGCCCTTTAGAGTCGCAGATGGCTGTGAAATCAAAGATAGCTCATGATAGCTAACGATTTCCACACTTCCATAACAGGCCTTGCCTTAAACCATGAGTGAAGAATGACCTTTGGCAAGGGATGAGTCCTGGAATGTTCAGTGGTAAAGCATTGGCTCTCTAAGATCAATTTAACGGGCTTGTTTCCCATGTCCGGGTGTTATTTTTTAAATCTAGTTTAAGTTAATAATTGAATTTTGGTCTTTTCCAACTCCATCATCTTCGGACAGTTATTGAATTCAGCAAATTCCGTAAGGTCACTCACTGTACACAAAAGCCTCAGAATAGGTCTTGATCTTCAAGTCCCCCACAGTTTGTCCGCTGCTACTCTTTTTACCAATGCTTACGGCATCATCTTGGTCAGCTGAGTCACTCTGCACCAGATCCACTGCTTTTATTTATCCCCTTCTTCAGTGTGGAGATGCTTGTAGAATGAAACAACAGCCTCAGCATCGACGTCCATGTCAATCTATGTCTCAACATGGCAGCAAACTCTTGTAGGGGTTGGTTTTCCTCATCATCGTGAACCCCCTCAATACCTCAAAAGCTTGCTTTTGCAAAGCATTTCCTAACAGTGTCGGGACAAATCTGTCTTCCGGCACGAGAAACTCAATACACAGCATTTCTAACAGCTACTTTCTTAATCAGTGCTGTCAATGATTCACTGGATTCCATCTCAGTGAGAATATGCTGTAACACAAGCTTTCTGTAGAAACATTTTAAAGTGTAAATTACACCCTTGTCCATGGGGTATGTTATTGATTTTGTATTGGTAGGGGGAAAAACGAGAAACATGTTGAAAAGTTTGAGGTTAGGATGACTTGTTGCATTATAAAAAAAAATTAAAACTTTCCTTTTAATTTAAAAATTGAAACTGTAAAGCCACTCTTCTATGATCGCAGCAGTCATCCACGCTTTCGTGTTTGACCTCCATGTTACTGGAAGGGTATCGTGGTCAAGTCCTTTGAAGGACCTTGGTTTATCAGCTTTTCCAACCACCAATAGTTTTTCAAGGTCACCCGCAATATTACCCAGAATGTAAACGCTTATTCTCTCTTTGGCCTTTTTACCACCAAACACATATATCAAGACTCTCACCAAGCTCCATGTTGGGATGGTTCTGAAAAATAAGTCCGGTTTTATTTCCATTGAACATATCTCTGAGATGGTATCCTAGAATAACGGACGATAATTTTTGTTTCCACTCTGCGACAGTCTGTGCATCAACATCTTTATCCTCGTCACATAACTACTCTAAACGATGCTGTGACGATTTATGATACTTTATAACCTCCCATTAGAAATTTTAAAATAACTTTTCCCCCGTTTCCTTTCATCACACAGCCTTAGACATCCTCCCTCATTGTAAAATTCCGTTTATAAGCCGTCCGTTTCCGCGTTAGGGAGGTTTCCACTTTATACAGGATGTTTTACATAATAAATGTAACGGGCCGAAATATTTTGTCCGTTTTCACAGGTTTCCGTTATATACAGGTTCCATTTTGGGAAAGTTTTACTGTATTTCTTATTGTAATATTTTCATAACTACATTAAAAACTAAATACCTTGGGCATGAGTTTTACAGTAAATTCTTAGGTCCAAGCTTTAAGTTTTTTGTTTATTTTTCTCACCTCATCTCACTACCCTTAAGGTTTAAAGTATTATACTTACGCCTATGGGATAGGGAAGAGAAAGGTAGAATTTAGAGGAAATGAACCCGTACTTGCGTGGTTAAAAATATAGTGGGAAAATAAACAACCTTCATCAAACCCAGCTGGAATCCAAACCCTGACCTCCCACCCCCATTCCACCCTCCCCCTCATCACTGACAAACCACGCTAGACAACCCTGCTGTTTGGTCCGTGTCATCACAAATGCAAGTTTGGCCGAATCATGAGACATCCAATCTATATTTAATTAAAGTTAAGGCTATGCTTTGTTTTATTAGGAAGTAAATAAACAAACATGGCAGCCGAAGAACAATGTTTTCAACGATGATAAAAATCGCGGCCCCATAATTTGTATTTAAATAAGGGATGCACGTCTCCATCCACCCCAATCACTGCTGACCTCAGCCGCCTCGAGGAGCTCAACAAAATGGGGGGGAAAAAAGAGAGAGAGAGGAGAGAGAACGTAGACAAATATATCGCATTCCAGTCTAAGTTTTCTCTTGCAGGGAGCATCATTGGGCCTCTGTATAATTTACTGAGGCTGCCACATAAATTACACCTAATTAGGGCCATGTTTGGTGCTGGTTATTAATACATGTTCTAGAAGCATCTTTCGGGGGTCTCTTGTCTAACAAGATGGGTTTCAAATCACGAGATAACTGGAGCAATGTTTGTATTGGATTAATGCTATGTTTAATGTCTCCAGGGGTGGGATAAATTGGTTTTAGAGTGGACCTAGAAAGGTTGGTGTTAACATCTTCACGAGCGATAATATTTTATTTGGTGAATTTGAATAGTAAATATATTTTTATCTGTCGATCACGACGAAAACGGAATTGAAACACTTGGCGAAACAGAAAACACCCTTTTAATTTATTAGTTACAGTCCAGTTTTCAAAGAAAGAGCCTCTATGAAAATACAAACTTTCAGCAAAAATCAAATAATTATTATTCATTTATAGGGATTGATAATATCTATCAAAAGTGACTATTGTAGATAACATGACCTACTGTATGAATACATGAAATTAGATCTAATAACTATTTTAGCTTTCATATAAGGCTCTTCCTATGATAATTTGACTTTACCTTACACTTATTTTATTAATATGCTCTAAATGTTTATTTCTCTGGCTACCCAACTATGGTATCTCAAGTGTAATCAAAAGCAACTCGAAGAAGCATTCAAACCATTGTTACATTCCCTCCCGCTACCAAAACGAATCTGATAATACCTTCCCTTGTAGCTGTGGTATTTGTTTTCCCCGCGACCCCCTCAAGAGTGGAAAGTGGGGTAAGGGGTGTTATTATTTATGGGGTGTGAGAGAGCATCTTGAGAGCTGTGCAAGTGTATTGCGGCCTACGCCCCTGATGTCGTGCAGGGGTAATGTATGACAGTGTTGCCTCCCTCGCCACATACCACTGCCCTCCCTCTAATGCCAGGGTGTCGGCACTCTGATGGTTCCCGACCTGTCCACTGTTGGCGCTAGAGGAACACGACACACTGTCCTCTTGAGGGACGCACCGTCTTTTGTCTTGGAGCAGTGGGTGGCTCTCAAACAACATCGACTTTTTATATGGGGATACTGTGTTTATATGCAATTTACATGTAATTTACATCTTCATAACAGTATGAAGATGGGGATGGGGAAAGATACAATCGTAATTACCTCTTCATAACAGTATGAAGAAGGGGATATTTATAGAAACAATCGTAATTACGTCTTAATAACAGAATGAAGAAAGGGACAGTGACAGATACAATCGTAATTACGTCTTCATAACAGAATGAAGAAAGGGACAGTGACAGATACAATCGTAATTACGTCTTCATAACAGAATGAAGAAAGGGACAGTGACAGATACAATCGTAATTACGTATTCATAACAGTATGAAGAAAGGGACAGTGACAGATACAATCGTAATTACGTCTTCATAACAGAATGAAGAAAGGGACAGTGACAGATACAATCGTAATTACGTCTTCATAACAGAATGAAGAAAGGGACAGTGACAGATACAATCGTAATTACGTATTCATAACAGAATGAAGAAAGGGACAGTGACAGATACAATCATAATTACGTCTTCATAACAGAATGAAGAAAGGGACAGTGACAGATACAATCGTAATTACGTATTCATAACAGAATGAAGAAAGGGACAGTGACAGATACAATCGTAATTACGTCTTCATAACAGAATGAAGAAAGGGACAGTGACAGATACAATCGTAATTACGTATTCATAGTAGTATGAAGAAGGGGATATTTATAGAAACAATCGTAATTACGTCTTAATAACAGAATGAAGAAAGGGACAGTGACAGATACAATCGTAATTACATTTTCATAACAGAATGAAGAAGGTGATAGTGACAGATACAACCGTCCTATCTTATATGTACTTATGAACTAGCTCTAGCCAACTGTACATTCTAACATTATATTACTCTCGAACTTTTGTTCATATGACGCTAAAGAGTTTGTAATGGAACTCCCAACAAGAAATGTATTAATTCTTGTCCTTACATTTTAAAACTATATTGAAAGCAAACCACTTTAAAATAATTTAAACGTACACAACACTCAATAAATGTAGTAAGAGTCAAAGCTAAGTACTTAACCGACAATAATTTTTAGATTTTCATATTACACGTGTAGTGAGTTGTATTTCTGTCGTTTTGGCCAACGTTATAAAAATCACTTCTACCGACATCAGTGTTGGAGAGTGTGGTTCTTTTAGGTTTAATTAGTAAGCAAGCTGTGTGTTGGCATCGTTTCCGTTCCAAGCTATGAACGTAGGTCCCGTACCGGGTTAAATACGGAATAAACCTTAAGATGAGAGTGTAAGGAACGTGAGCTGAGAGCTGTAACTTACAATTTTAATATCAACACTTTTTTGGCCAAAATAAAAACAAATATTTCTCCATTAGAAACATAGAGTTTAATTGTCCTCACATGGTGATATCAACATTTCCTGAATAAGTGTCAAGGGTGTCTTGGAATTTAATGACGATTTTTTCTTTTCATTTAAAAAGTTTGTCATCTAATGCCGCTAAGATCATGGCAGATATTTAACAACTTTTGATATAACCGTGTGAGGAAAATTAAACTCTATGTTTCTAATGGAGTAATATTTGATTTTTTTTGGCGAATAAAATGTCTTTCTATAAAAACTTCAATAACACTCTCCTTAACTCGCGTTCCCTACTACAGTCACATTTTAAGCACGTAAAGTCCAGTTCGCTGGTGACGGGTAGGCCGGGTTGCGAATACCGGTCGGGTATAGTGATTATTTTCTAAATAGTTTCCCAATCTTTCTCCACGCAAATGCAAAGTTATTATTTTAAATGATACCTTTCCGATCCGTATCCCATTTGTATAAATATACGGATAGCTTGGAAGAATAATAAGCCGTGGAGCATGCAAGAACAAAATATACAGTCCAATTTTTTTTATAGGAAGGAACTTATCGGACAGCTAGAAAAGTTCACTTTCACATACTCATACGTCAAATAATTTGAACTGTATCTATCATTTTTGATAGAAATTATCAAAAAATATAAAATAAGACTAATAACATTTGTAGTAAAATAGTAAAATGTTATCATTATTTATTACACAAATTTATGTTTGTATTTTACGAAAGACTCTGAAAATTAGTGTGTGAATATTTTTTGGCTTATGGTGTCTTAAACAGTCCATAAGATTTTAAAAATGAAAAAAAAAAAAAAAAAGGCCAGGAAAAAACGAAACATTTAGCTCAGTTTGAAACAAGAAACAGGTCAAGAGATCATAATGCAGTTAGAAGAAGAATCAAAACCTGTATTTTAATTTATTAGAGACATAAAGAAGAGTTTAAGTATATCCTATTTATTATCTCTGCTTTTACAGTCCATAATAGGTACATTAAAGTGGATGCCTCCATCAAACAAGTAATTAAGTACGCTAATGACAATGGACATATTAATGAGTAATATTTAATGATGACCGCAATCAAACTCTGGAAATATAGACACAGGTTTGTGACTTCTGAGTTTCTATAAGGACTTAGGTGACGTTGAAGAAACTTTTCTGACCCGCGTCAATGAATCATAACATTTCAAAGATAAACTTGTTCCTACTTATGACATATTCCTTTTAACAAAGAGAGTTGTTACACTATAATTTTATGCAAAAGTGAAACATAAAATTATTTCTATAAATATATATAGGTACATGATCTATATAGTTTACCAGTAATTCTTAGTTAGAGAAAATGAGACAGTCCAGTTTTCATAGGAAGAGCTTTTAAAACATACATATATATAATTTTGGCTTCCAACATTGAAATAAAATTCTACTATATTAATATTTATATTTTTTAAACGTTGATAATATCTACTGGAAGTGACCATTGAAGACCACATCTGAGAGGTAGATAATGTTTATATATCTACTCTCACTTATTCATACGTTATGTTATGTCATCTGCAGCTTTACCTTTTGGTATATATTATAAATACCTATAAAATAACACTGATTATAAATACATGTTATATATTACAAACTATCAGATAGTTTTCAATTTCATTCTGAAATTTTATCATTATATTTACTTCCTTAACCATTTTTAATAAAGTGAGACAGATATTTTATAGAGCCATTTCAGTAGTTTTTAAAAACACATACAGCGAATTTACTAGATGTGATATCGAGGAAAGTAGAACACATTTATTTTCACTAGCTGGTGACCAAACGAGTAAAATAGTGGCTGATTTTACTCTCCAGAGATTGAATTCACAGACAGCATATCTCATGTTGCACTTGATTACCACCTTCTGGTTGGTAGGGACAAATATATAACTGTGGTCACGTGGGATAAGGCGTCACTATTGCAAAATAGTTATAATGATGATATATATATTTTTTAGAAAAATCAGGCTAAAAATTTATATCAAGCATGTCATATATGTATGGCATGTTTAATATTATATATATATATATATATATATATAAACATATTATCAACGTTTAAAAAATATCAATACTAATGTAGTAGAATTTTATATCAATATTGGACGCCAAAAATATGTATCTGTAATTTTAAAAGCTCTTCCTATGAAAATTGGACTGTAAGTCTTATTTTCTCTAACTACGAATTCCTGGTAAACTACATAGATCATGTACCTATACATATTTATAAAAATAATTTTATGTTTCACTTTTTCATAAAATTATAGTGTAACAACTCTCTTTGTTAAATGGAATATGTAATAAGTAGGAACAATTTTATCTTTGAAATGTTATGATTCATTGACGCGGGTCAAAAAAGTTTCTTCAACGTCACCTAAGTCCTTGTAAAAACTCAGAAGTCACAAACCTGTGTCTATATTTCCAGGGTTTGATTGCGGTCATATATATATATAATATATATATAATAGAAAAAAGAAAAATAGAGTAGATAAAGGAAAAATAATAGGGGGAGGAAATACAAAGTTGAAACACAAACTTATTTGTTATAACTCCCTTTAATTACTCATTCAAGTTAACATCGAATTACAAGACAAATAATACCTAGAATTACATTAATTTCAGCGTCAATCAAGGAATAAATATATTGTCAAGAAAAACTATGCTCGTTCACTCACTCTCTCTCTCTCTCACACACACACACACACAAAATTTTTTTCCCTAATTTTATTATTGTATTACAATTAGAATGTTGGTTGCTTATCATTTAAATCTAGTACTTCAATACAAAAATTATAGTAAAAGTGCACATAGCATTAAAAGCGAATCAACTATAGAAACAAATAATATGTGATATCAAGAAACATCTTTGAGTGACATATGCAACAAAAAAGTAAAACGTGGCTAATCACTGGTTTATTCCCTTTTAATGGGCATTTATATACATCACATATCAACACAAACTTCAATTTGTCACTGTACGTGTTTATAACATTTGTCAAATATATTTTGTAAATAAAACTTCTTGAAAAAATAAAACTCAGAGGAAGTTCCTTGCGGTAGCGCTGTTCGATTTGAAATATTATTTTCCCCAACTTCAGAAAGAAGTACTTTTGAAGTACCTATGGGTATAGCCTTACTACCACCTGTTCTGTGGGGCAACAGGATATAACCCCAAAAAACAGTACTCTCCTGCATAAAACAATTCCTTACCTACAAAATTCAATACGTAGTGTCACCCTAAATATAGTAGTCTTCTCTTTGCGATAAGTCAGGTGAATTCCCTTTAATACAATCTTCTTTATTCTTAACCCTTGGATTAGGTAGATAATAACAATGGTACTTAATATAATAATCTAAATTTAATATATCAATATAAATTACTAGGGCTGATTATTCGAGATGTTATTTTAATATCGTCATTATACACTTTATACACTCATGCGGATACATTTTCTTCAAGTATACCTCTTCATTTCAACCATTTCCATTAATTCATTATTAATATTTCTTTTGAAAATATTAAAAATAATAAACTAGCAAAAGCAACTAGCATTGAGCACTAACAAAATAATTTGCGATAAATTTAAATGTATGTATTTATTGACCTTATCATACATCTATGAAAGTGAGGAGTCATTTAAACTTCCTTAAGCTCTCAGTTATTATGTGCCATGGTCTCTTCTTAATTTCAGTTGATCAATTATAAAGAGTACAACGGCCACAATGTTTTATCAACGAATCTGTCGTCTCTACTAAACGACCGGTATTCTAATGGCTGCTAGTTGACCAAAAAAGCACGCTTTCACTGTTCTTGATAGGGTTAGGAATTTAATAATTTGTCCTAAGTAGACTCCGTTGTTTATAGACCTCTCATCCTACAGATCGTTCACATTTTTAACTGTCAAAATTTGTTATCTTTACCATTCGACGCTATCGCGGACGTAAAGTGTATTTAACATTCGGGAGTAAGCCTAATGGTGGAACATTTATATTGTTCTCAGTACAGATATTTTAAATCTAGAATATCTTCTCCCCACCCAACCACCAAACTACTGTAATTAGTACTGTCCATTGTATCTATCTCGAGCAGCCATCACATGTGACGCTAATATATAGCTTATTTATATACACATTTAAAGGGAATAAGTAGCATACAATATCTGTATACATATACGGTATAATTAGTTTTATTAAATAGTTATTATAATTTAATTTTCCCACTGCGTCTTACTACTACTCAAGGATTTACACGTTTTAATTTCGCTATCTGAATTTATAACCTTGCTCAGGGTACTGACCGGCAAACCCAATGGTAATAGACAAGTGGCAAGACCTAGACGAAGATGGGAGGATAACATTAGAATGGACCTGAAAGAGATAGGGTATAATGAGTTAGACTGGATAGAACTAGCACAAGAGAGTGATAGGGCTTAATGAGGTGCACTGGATAGAACTTGCTCAAGATAGGGATAGGGTTTAATGAGGTGTACTGGATAGAACTAGCTCAATAGATGGATAGGATTTAATGAGTTGTACTGGATAGAACTAGCTCAAGGTAGGGATAGGTATGTAATAAGGTGGACTGGATAGAATTTACTCATGATAGGGATAGGTAGCGTACTTTTGTAAGTGTGACAATGAGCTTTAGAGTTTCAAATACCATAGATGGCATATAATAGGAAGTAAGTTAGCTCACTATAGAAATAATTTTATTTGATAGTTTAAAATTTTGTCACGTATAAAATGTTCTCTTTCTTGTATTGATACGCCAAAACATTGTGTTCTGCAGTGTTCCTTTTTGAGAAATGGCGTTGATTTTGTCAGCTGTAAGATAAATATTGTAATATTTAATCAATGTAGAATTTTTTTTTTTGCTCTCTTCTAGCCTACGTGTTTCATGTGAGTTACATGTAGACCTTCTTACAGAGTTAGTATTTACGACGACAGGATTGTATTGAGAACACTTTTAATTACAGCCCTATCCGATGTGTAAGTGGGCTAAAGTGTTAGTTTCGTTTACTTTGCTGGTTCTGGGATGTCAAGGTTTGAATCTTGGTCGGGTATATTAAGGTGTTATTTTTTGTAAATGAGTACCCACTTTCCCTCCACGCGAATGAGATTAAATTCAATATAAATTCTAACTTCATCGTCCCTAGCTTTTCGGGTGGATCTGATAATGGCCCGGACGGATAAAGAAAGGTGCGGTTGTAGGTCTACCTAAAAATATTATCTTGCGTCAATTTACTGTTAATAAGGATAAACATGAATATTTGCTTCTTGTTCTTGGTTTCTATGTAGACAAAGTGTTAAATTAGATGTCGAAGGAACCTTGATATGATTTTGAGGTGTTCGGACCTTAGTATTGGTTATTAGTCTTATGTCCGTTCTGCTATACAATAATTGTTTGCATATCCAATTTCTAGAACTGGATTTGCAGTGTCTTTAGCTAAATTAGTTTGTAAGGCGTGCTTTATTATAATATGTATGTTTTAAATAAAGAATATTACATAAAACGGTAAAATATATTTTTATAAATATAGTATCAAATGCACTATCTTATTATCTATATACAGCAGCCATCTCCAAGGCCAAGATTTTTACTATACAGGCATATGTAAAGCATTAATTTTCAGGCTCAGATAAAGAAGAACACTTTATATTTAATATGTGTATACAGAGCTAAGCTAATTAATTATTTATAACTTTAAGCTATTGTAAAATATTTCGTGCATCGTGTATTACTGCCCGCCTGAAGTATCCCGTATGTTTGTCTACACAAAGAGGAAATGGATAAAAGAAGAGAAAATTGACCACCCTTATCTGCGTGAGGAAATAGTGGAAACTATTTATAAAAATACACCCAAGTTCAGCCATCCGGGAACCAAACCTAGGGCTTTTATCTCAGTAGGCAAACGCCTACCAACTAAACTAAAACATTTGCATACTAATTCCTCAATCACTCTCCCAAGTACCTTGTGCGAGAAATCTTAACCCAACCACCATTTCAGGGGTATCCAAACTACGACCCAAAGCGCTACTTTATCTGGCCCGTTATCTTTGACTCAACAGATTTAAATGGCACTTTTGGACTCGTAGGGGCAAAATCTAATGCCTTGTACACTCAGTTTACCCCTAAAAGGTTGTAGTCTTAGCTTGACGTATTACTCTATGGCTTTATCTTATAAGCTGCACCATAGTGGAATAATGCAAGATGAAGGGTACATAGCAAAGACACAATTCCATAAACAAATAATCCATATATAATATGATTAGAGAATTGGTGACCTGGTGGTCTAGGGGTAGGGTGTCAGACTTCTGTGCTGGGGGTCCGGGGTTCAATCCTCGGTCCCAGCACAGATTTATCTGATTACCAAACCCTTCCTTCCCCTCTGACAAGACGTGTATTAATCACAACTTGTGAATGTGAGGAATTCCAGGCCTCCACCGTGGTTCGGATCCCACGTTAAACTGTAGGTCCTCCGTTTAATCTCACAATCACACTACCACTACACATTAGCGTAAGTGCGTACAACCCGAACGGGTAGTAAGAGGCGGTGCTAATAATAATAATAATTAGAGAATTGATACAGGTCTTATATAAAAGGTTCTCCTCCATATCATATTACCAATCCTGGATAAATGAAGAAACGTACGGGAAATAGCGTGGAGGGAGAGTGAAAAACCATGAAATGAAAATTTACACTCAATACACCTAGTCGGGGTTCTAACCATAACTTCCTCGTTACTGATACACCTAACCTAGTTGATTCTGACCTAATTGCTATATATTGTTGACTAAAACTTAACAAACTGAAAAATTACATTTTCAAATTATATTAATTTAATAGTTCTGGGTGCATCAAATTTTACTTTCTCGCGACCCCTCGGGTAGAGAGTAAAGTATTGTGAGATTTCAAAAAAGTCGAATTAAAGATTTTAATGAATATCGCCGTTTCATGACCTACTGAACCCGAAAAAGTTTTTTTTGTGATGAGCTCTGTCTGTGTATCTGTATCTCGGCCTAGAGCCAAAACCATTTAACATATTGGACTAAAACTTGATATCTAGTGTTTTCATAACGTTCCCCCACGAAATATTTGGAATTATATATCTAACTCTAAAATGAATAGTAGTTTACTTACGGTCCAAAAGATACCAAATCAATTTTCTTGAAATAGGCTCTAACAATTCTTTAATCAAAATTTGTATTAGGTACTGTTTAACTTTAACGGTATCTCCAATTATTTTGATCGTATCTCTTCAACTCTTTGAGATACAAATATATCATTGCAATATCATTGAAAAGTTCTAGTAGGCCATTATTAAAAATAAATATCTTTTGAAATATATTCCCATAAAATAAATATTTTCTTTGCTTTCGATAAATATTATTTTTAAATAAAGGTTTAGGAAATAGGGAATTGATTTTTATGATCTTTGTTGAACTGAGATGCTACTTTTTTCTCAATAATATTTCTGTATCAGTATTTATTATTTTATTTATGCTCCTTTGTAGGATGTGATAATTTTTTCAATTATGTTTCTGCAACCGTGTATATTAAGTAAATTAGGCCTATATCAATTGGTAGGTAAAGGAGGAAGAAAGAAAGTACAGTAAAACCTTTGCTTGCGAGCATAATTCGTTTCGTAAACGTGTTCGTAATACGAAGCACTCGTATATCAAAGTGAATCTCCCCCATAAGAAATAATGAAAACTAAGATGATTCGTCCCACAACCCAAACATATTTAATCTAAAAATGATTAATACCTTTTTTATTTTCGTTATTTAAATGTAACTGTACTGCAATCAAATGTATTTATTAAATTTAATGGTGGCTAGTGTCAGGTGGACGAGAGAGATGAGAGGAGGAGGTGTGTTATTGTTTAGGTCGATTTTCACTGTCACTAACGGAATCACTGCTATATGTTGGATCACTGGAATATTTTTCTTTTTGTGCTACTTTAACAAAGAACCTATCCAATGACACTGCTCGGCAGACAAAGCATAACCATAGTACTACTCGTATTGCAAGATATCGCTCGTTTATCAAGTTAAAATTTATTGAAAATTTTTGCTCGTCTTACAAAACACTCGCAGACCAAGCTACTCGCAATCCAAGGTTTTACTGTATGCGTGGTACACCGTACCATCTATTTTTTGCATTCTTTACACCAACCCCGGTAATAAAAACTGTGGTTTTCCCATCCCCCCTTAAAGCTAATACTAATTAACTTCCTCTAACCATTCACCTCATCTCTACTCCAAATATTAAATCTTTAGATAGTTATTATTTTAAAACGTATTAACTTGTGTGTATAACCACGGACGTGACATTTAATAGTGAAGTGTTAACACAGATGTTAAGTCGCAAAAAGATGTTTTATCTCGATGAGTGGGTGGTGCCGTTGTAAATTAGGCATAAATACGACTGGTAACGAACCATAACTTAGTTTTGCCGCCAATACATGCTTTAATGATCCTTATTAGCAAGCGCTTATACTGGTAAACTACGTTAGCAGATACAGAGCCGGCGAACAGGATAATGATATTGAATGCATTGCATGCTATG
The DNA here is from genome assembly GCA_033556935.1 of Timema podura. Lineage (NCBI taxonomy): Eukaryota > Metazoa > Arthropoda > Insecta > Phasmatodea > Timematidae > Timema > Timema podura. The sequence goes on from JAVRXN010000014.1 coordinate 30,795,062, forward strand.
CAGTGCTCAGTTAAGACAGAAAAGTAAAAACACAAATATAATAATAAAAAACGGAGACATATTTCTATAGATTTAAGAATAGAATAAATAAAAGGAATCTATCGAACATTAGTTTTCATATAAGAAGCTTCATGGCCGAAGCCCATGATAGAACTATACTGACCGGGCGGCCACCGCCATTAGTGATAATAGTGCTAACATTTGTGGATATAGGGTGTCATGTGATCAGCCCAATGGGGCCATCAGTCGTTAATCTCAGTTTTATAGATCGGAGACGCTACCTATTTATTCAAATATCTCCTCATTTGTCCTCAAGAGGCTGAGTTTGACCCCGGTCCAGACCCACTGCTTCACATAAATTACTGGAAGCGTTGGGGATTGAAACCGGGACATCTGTATTTGATCCAGGAAATTTGATCACTAAGCCACACAGGTGGTCATTTATTCTCAAATAATATATTTAAGTTTGGAGTACAATCTTACTTGAATTAATTTTTATCCAAAAAACAAGTATAAATTGCTACAAATGATTTCAAATACTACCCAAATATTCGTTCTGAACAAAATAGATAAAACGATATTCAAAAAACTTTTCAAAACATAATCGTGAGTCAGTTACCCTTAATTTTAGGGCTTGGATTAAAAATCACGATTCAACCTCAAGATGTGACAGTATAATATCTAATTATTAAGTTTGAACGAAACGCATTAAACCGTTTTAGATTTGACACCAGGTACAAACATTTTTTAATTTGCCGTCTCATAAAAGTCAAGATTCATCATAATCTTGGAAGTAGAAAATTATTCACATTTACAATACTTTCTCTATATTAGAGAGTAAAATAGAGAAATGATGGATCTAATGGAAACTATACTTGTTAATGCAAACATAATAAAGTTGATGGAGGGAAAGAAGAAAGGGATTTAACCTCCACTTCATCAAGGTGAAAAATCTATTTTAAGGTGGTATTGTAGTGACCGTGATGAAATGTGTTTTTGAAATTATTATTGAAAACATTTTTGGCCAAAATAAATAAAATAATGCTCCATAGAAACATAAAGTTTAATTTTCTTCACATGATTTTATTAACAGCTGTTTGAATATCTGTCATGAGCGTAGTGGCATTAGAAGAAAAATATTTTAAATGAAGAGAAAAAGTTGTAAGTAAATTACAGTACACCCTTGACATATATTTAAGAAATGTTGAGGTCACCATGCGAAAAAATTACTCTATATGTGTTTATTGGACTTATTTGATTTAGTTTGACCAAAAAAGTTTTGATATAAAAATGCAAAATGCAAAAATACTCCCCTTAACATATGTTTCCAACACACTCACCTTAAGATGTAATGGCTCTTTTTTTTTTTATTCACACGATACTTTTTCCACTTAATCAATCACACAGATTATTCTGTTCTCCCAATAACTCTCCTGTATTTTAGTACAAGAAGAACTGTTCCGTTTCACTTCCCGCCATTCTAAACTAATTTAGTTGCTAGTCGTGGAACAGATCTCACGCTGATTTGAGGAGACCCGTTTGGGTGGGAGGTCCCCCCTCCCCCCCTCCCCCCCCCCGGCAACCGTCGTAATACAAACAAAGACATTGTCATCCATCCCTTCGGCTTGAGGGAAACTGGATTATGTAGTTGATGTCCCGACGGCGGTGACGTCGTGGTCAGACACGCGTGGGTAGGAAGAAGGTAGGCGAGTGTGTTCCGGCAACATTAGTCGCGGTGGAACATAAGGATGTTCCGGCAACGTGAGTCGCGGTGGAACGGAAGGATGTTCCGGCAACGTGAGTCGCGGTGGAACGGAAGGATGTTCCGGCAACGTGAGTCGCGGTGGAACGGAAGGATGTTCCGGCAACGTGAGTCGCGGTGGAACGGAAGAATGTTCCGGCAACGTGAGTCGCGGTGGAACATGAGGAAGTCCCGGCAACGTGAGAGTCGCGGTGGGAGGTATGGTGATGGTGGAGAGGGTTAAACAAATTGCTCTTTCTTAACATATAACAATTTAATGAGCTCTCTCGAATAAGTGTGGTTCCCCAAGGTGGGTCACCACTGATATGCCGAGGCTAAATGACCGAGTCTGACTGGCTGACTGGTGTTGAGACCAAGGAATCACCGTGTTAAATACCCTCCACTGCTGCCTGGCCTTGTCCAATGGGAGAAACAGGGGCTTCCCATTGGTGGATGCAAGTGCCCATCACGCGAGCCAATAGAGGCAGAGTTCTCTTTGGCGCTGTGTATAGAGGTGCACTCGTCACGGACGTCTTCGAAGACATGGACTGTGGAGCGGTCCAGGCAGTAGAGAGGTTGGATGGCGCGGCCTGTGCAAGTGCGGAGGAAAGAGACAAGGGGCTGACTCAACAGTGAGGGACAACAATCCCCCACACTGGCTTGCGCACTTGCACACGGGTGACTCCTTGTTTACAAAAGTATTACATCATATTATACAAAACTTATCCTAGTATCACAGATAAACAAAATAAACGTTAATATATGACAGATAAAAGAAATACAATACGGCCCTTTCTAGGGCCAACAAATACGTGACAGAAAACTGCCCTTTTCAGGGCCACCAATACACAACAAAACTTACACGACATAAAATGACCATACTTGACCCTTTCTAGGGCTACTAATATACAACCCATACTCGGCACTTTCTAGGGCCACACTTTGACAGTGTTTTACTGAGTGGGTGTAATCACGCATGGTGTGGTTTTCATCACGCACTAGGGTTGTTTAACCGCGCACTGTGATGTTTGCGTCACGCACTGGGTTGTGTTACCGCGCACCGTGATGTTCGCATCACGCATTGTCTTATAGTAGCCACGCACTGTATTGGTTACGTCACGCACAGGGTTGGCGTAACCACGCACTGTACTGTTTGTTTCCCGCACTTGGTTTTTGTGACCACGCACTGTGAGGTTTGGGTCACGCACTGGGTTCGAGTAGCCACGCACTGTATTGTTTACGTCACGCACAGGGTTGGCGTAACCACGGACTGTATTGTTTGTATCTCACCATGTTTTGGCGGAATAGGAAGTCGAATACTCCATCTGCATTGCTTGATAGGGGAGGGTCCGGCCCTTTTGTGTCCTCAGAGGTAGTGGGTTCGGGGTCCTCTGTTGTGGATCGTTCTTGTAGCTGTCGTTCTCTGATGTTCTCACCAGGGGGTGCAGAACGTAGTTGTCCCCTATGTTTCTTTCTTGCTTTACCATTTGGGTAGGTTACCAAGTATATCCCTCCTCTTTGTTTATTCACCGGGTAAGGTCCTTCCCATTTGGGGGTAGATCCGGCGTAGTTGGCTTCATTAGCGTTAAAGAGGGGTTGGGTTCGAACTAGCACTAGATCGCCGTTCTGGAAGGGTTTGGCGTGCCGTGATGGAGGGTGGATGTACCGTTGTGGGTAGTTTGTTTGATTGACTCGCGCCCGTTCTTCTCTCTGGGTGGCTACTTGGCTGGGGTTCTCGTTGTCTTTGCGTTGACTTTGATGGTGGATGCTGCGTCTTTTACGTAGAGGTCGCTGAGTGTTGTCTCGGTGTTGGTCCAGTAGACCGAGGAGTTGTTCTTGATGTTCTATGAAGGTATGATGCCTGACTTTGTCTTGAGAAACCGTAGGGGGATCTCCATTAAGTCTTGGAGTCCAGTACAGCGTATGGCGTTCATGGTTACCAAATTGTACTCGGCTGTTCTTGTAGTCCAGGATTGCCTTCTGTTCCGTAAACCATGGTTGTCCCAAAATCAGTGGTTCTCGGAGCTCATCGGACACCAGGAATGTGACGTTGACTTCTAGTGTTTGCATAGTAAGCGGTAAAGTTATCTGGCCTTGGATGTCGAGGTCACTTCCAACCTTGGCTAGGTGGATGGGTTTGGGGAAGGGAATCAAATGCTTCAGGTTTGTAGGGGTAAGGTGTTGATATTGTAGGAAATTAGCGGTAGCTCCGGTATCTAATAGGGCTAGTAGAGGACCACGAGGAGTTTGACACTGAACTCTGGGAAGTGGTTGGGATGTAGAAGGATTGACGCTGTTTATCACTTGAGGTGGCCCCGGTTCCTGCCTCGCAGAGGTGGGGGTCTGTTGATGATACCCTGGACAGTGGTAACATCTTGGAGGTCGCGGTTCAGATGTGGTTGTTGGGTACTTGATGGGGCGTGTCGTCGTTGTTGCAGGAATTTTGTCCAGATCTCGTTCCACGGATACAGCCCTAGTGATAAGTTCTTCTAACTCTTGAGGGTGTGGTGCTCGAAGAAAAGGTCTTAGTCCTGGTCGTACTAGTTCGATTAACACAGGGATTATCTCCGTTGAGAGGATGGTGGGGGCCAAGCGTTGATACAGCCGTATCTTGTGACGTAGGAATATCTCGACAGGCTCTGTCTGTGTTTGTTCCTTCCCGTATAGCTCCGCATGGAGGGAGGCTATGGTGGATGTACTGGCAAAATGTTGCGTTAGTCGTTGTTTGAATTCTTCCCAAGTCGTAATATATTCCCCGTAAAGTTTCCACCAGTGGGCGGCAGTGTCCTTGAGTTGCCGTTGGATGGTAGGTACCCATTCTAGCGGGTCTATTTGCGCGGTTCTGAGCTGGAGTTCACAGCGTTGAGTGAAGGTAGTAGGGTCTTCATGCCCTCGACCGTGAAAGTCTGGTAGAGCTGGTAGGTGGTAAGGGCTTGAACACGGGCGTTGGTAGTTGGTAGTCGGGTGTGGCCGGTATGGTGGTGCGCTGGCGGTTGATGAGGTGGACCTTTGGCACGGCGGACATCGGAAGAAGAGGCCCCTGAGGTCCCTGGGCTCATCTTTCCATCCCAGGCACTGGTAGTGGTAGTATTGTCGACAGTCCTCGCAGGTAATCTCTCTGCCATTTTCTCCAGTACAGGTTAACCCTGGGCAATAACGTATTTTCACTGGTGACTCAACGCAGGTAGGGCAACGGTAGGATGATTCGTTGTTGTCACGTGGCTCGTCTTCCCACCCAATGCATAGGTGATGATAGGGCTTTTGGCAGTATGTGCAGTTCACGTAGTGTCGGTCCCCTCCTGGGGTACACGATGGGTTGGCACACTTTTGACTTCTGGTCATAGCCATCTTGTCTTCTCCGGCGAGGTTGTCTTGTCTTCTTTGCTGAGGTTGTTTGGGCGCCACCGGGTTTTGTTCACTCCCGGAAGTGTTTTGTGGTGTTCTGGGGTCGTGTCGTTGGTCCGTTGGACATCCGTCCTGTCTTGAGTCGCCCCACGTTTAGGTGCCAGAACTGTCATCCATCCCTTCGGCTTGAGGGAAACTGGATTATGTAGTTGATGTCCCGACGGCGGTGACGTCGTGGTCAGACACGCGTGGGTAGGAAGAAGGTAGGCGAGTGTGTTCCGGCAACATTAGTCGCGGTGGAACATAAGGATGTTCCGGCAACGTGAGTCGCGGTGGAACGGAAGGATGTTCCGGCAACGTGAGTCGCGGTGGAACGGAAGGATGTTCCGGCAACGTGAGTCGCGGTGGAACGGAAGGATGTTCCGGCAACGTGAGTCGCGGTGGAACGGAAGAATGTTCCGGCAACGTGAGTCGCGGTGGAACATGAGGAAGTCCCGGCAACGTGAGAGTCGCGGTGGGAGGTATGGTGATGGTGGAGAGGGTTAAACAAATTGCTCTTTCTTAACATATAACAATTTAATGAGCTCTCTCGAATAAGTGTGGTTCCCCAAGGTGGGTCACCACTGATATGCCGAGGCTAAATGACCGAGTCTGACTGGCTGACTGGTGTTGAGACCAAGGAATCACCGTGTTAAATACCCTCCACTGCTGCCTGGCCTTGTCCAATGGGAGAAACAGGGGCTTCCCATTGGTGGATGCAAGTGCCCATCACGCGAGCCAATAGAGGCAGAGTTCTCTTTGGCGCTGTGTATAGAGGTGCACTCGTCACGGACGTCTTCGAAGACATGGACTGTGGAGCGGTCCAGGCAGTAGAGAGGTTGGATGGCGCGGCCTGTGCAAGTGCGGAGGAAAGAGACAAGGGGCTGACTCAACAGTGAGGGACAACAACATGACAGCGGTTTCGACAGATGAACGCGGCCGTCCCGCAATACACAAATAGTTGACCACACATGGAGGAGTGTCAATTCTCTAGAGAGAGGTGATGTTAACATATAGTGAACCTTTCTTTCTTGGCATTTTCGGGGACATTTACTTTAAAACCATTGATGAGAGATGGAGAAGATAGCTGACATTTAAATTATAAACCTTATAATAGTTTTTTATAATATTGTTTCCTGGATACATATCCAGAGGTCCAGGGTTTGGTACCCGACGCTTCTAGATGTTATGTGAAACAGTAGGTCAGGCATAGGATCAACTCAGCCTCTTGAGGACAAATGAGGAGCTACTTGAATGAAAAAGTAGCGGCACTGGTCTACAAAAACTGAAATTAACGACCAGAGGGCTCGTTGTGCTGTCCAAATGACAACCTCTATCGGCAATATCTTCGCTAAGGGATGGCGGCCTCTTGATTGATATGTCTCGCTTGTAAGCTGATGCCATGGAGTTTTCATGTTTGTGATACTGAACAAAATTAATAAATTATGTTTTTGAATTGAAATGAACTTGTTTACGCACACTAACAGCTAAAAGTCTATAAAAACAAGTCAAAATGAGTGAAAAACACTCTTCCCTGGCTGTGGTGATGTCCATGGTTAGATTTTACATTTAAAATTGTTATCAAATGGTTTGAATAAAAATAGTTATATTTAACTCATATATATTTTGAGTTTCATTAATTTATTTAACAAATCAGGGTCAAAATTAGTCCGAGACTTAAGAGGGCTCTAAAGGCATCCGAAATAGTGCCAATTAAATGTTGGCCTGGTTTGGATATTGATATATATTTTATAGCGAGTTTGGTGTTTACTGGAATGAAAACAAAACTATTTTCTATGGCCCTATACATATATCAACTTAAAAACATAGATTAAAATTAGAAATTTTTTACTCTGAAAAGTCCAAAATTTCATACATTTTTGTTGATCATTAAGACCTAAATGCCTGGGAAACGTAAGGTAACTGATATAGGAACGTTGAATAGATATTTGTGAATCAACTGATGTAATTTAATAAGGGAAGTCACAACATATTGTATTGGAATTTCCACCCAGTTACGTTATTAACCTACTTTATTTTTAATTTTTATGAATCTTTCCTCCACTATAGTGCTAGGTCTTGTAAATGATACTGTTTTGGACCCCTCTCATATATTAAAAAAATCATGGATGAAGTGTATTTTATCTTTAAAGATCTCTATGTAATTTTTCCTTTTAATACTTCATCCATGGAGGATCAGGCGTTTTCAGAAGTAATTTCAATTTATTACATTTTAAAACTTTCTTTCTTTAAAAAAAACTCCGTTCTATTTGAAAATCACGTGATGTGCTGGCTGCCTTTACCCAATGGGGAGCTAGTATTCACAACATCAGGTTGCCAGGAGTTCTCCTATTAGTTAGTTTTAACACTGCTGACCAGGGGTCCAAGAAGCAAGGGGTAGGTCATATATAAGCAGCTTGTGGGTATAAATCTACACAGAAGCATAGTAATATCACAGAACATAGTAATATAGAGAAAATCTCAGTTTGTAACAGTACTCCACGTCAGTTCGTAAATAAACAAAAAACTTTATTTAAATATTAAATTTACAATACTGAAGTGCAATTAACAAAATTAATCGTGTAAAATGTTAAATCTCTACTAATTTCAACAATAAATAATCCCACTGTAAGAAATACAAGTAAAATCAGATCGTCATAGCCGTATGATAACAAGTGCGCAGTAAGGCATGCACGCGTCATCATCATATAGAACGGTATCGTTATAATTACTGCTCAACCGTAGGGCATACACGGGTTCACATCCGTATCATCGTCAGCATAAAAACCTTATAGTCTTATTCCAGTGAATGTCCCCAAAAAGCGGGGTTGACAGCCTAGGTCACAAAGATCAAAGAGCTTGGTAGATTTTTTAATACTTTTTAATAACTATTACAAAACAGGTATCGGTAGATGTCATTCTAATCTAGTATGGTTTGCCGATAACGGGGAGGATGAGGTTCGTTTCCCGGCTGGATGTTCTAAGAGGGATTTATAATTAAATGGTGTTCAAATCTTCCTCCCTACGGATCCGGGTGGATTTCTTCTTCCCTAACAATTAAATGCGTACAGTTATATTTTCTATCCTCAGCGTCTGAGCACTCATCTAGAACCCTAATAATAAACCTAGTAATAAGTGAAATTTAGGTGTTATTTGACACTTTAATTCTCCCAGGAACACTCTAAACTTAACTAATTTTTTTTCCGATTTGAAATACATTTTATATAAGTATCGGTATGTGCTCGACTTACACGGATTCATAGATTAGCCAACACAGTGGAGGTACTTGACTTTCGACTAGCAACGCCATCTATCAAGCGCCACTTTAAACATAATCGATGGCGTTCCTAGTAAGCTGACGCACAGCTAGTGGTGTCATCGCCATTTTATTTGTTTCTACCTTGAGCGCAATTCTGGTCTTGTTAGTAAACCTACGTAGTACTTTCTGTAAAAAAAAGTAAAGCTATAAATATGTCAGATAAACGTGAAAGTGATAAAAATAGATGTATTCACAGTTGTAAGAAGTGTATTGTAACGTATCTAATCACCATTCGAATTACGCGGTTTTTCAACTTGCACGGAGCCCTTTGAAACGAATTAACCACGTAAAGGACTTACTATATATTTAAAAAGGAGCACATTAACGTAGCTTGTTCTGTCTGTAAATCATAAGTACGCCCACAGAATAATGGCCCGTCTCAAAGATAAGCTTCCTTGGCCCTTCAGAGACCAAAGAACCCAGATAGCCTTACTTGTGAAGTGTTCTCACTCAGTTCTTGGAACACTTCTACGACACGTGAGGTGTGTGTGTGTGCTCTTTGCCAGGAGAGAACTGAATCATTCTTTGTCTTGACTGCACAAGAGCTTTTGAAGGGTGGCTGCCAGTTAAGGACCGGTCGGTTAGTTTTGGGACGTGAAGAGGTACGTCGGGGTGTCAAGAAGACACTCGCTTAAGATATGAACTGTACTGTTAAATACCTCCAGTAGTGCCTGAAAATAAGGTTTTTATTATTATTATTGTTATTATTAGCACCACGTCTTACTACCCGTTCGAGTTATACACACCTACGTTAATGTGTAATGGTAGGGTGATTGTGAGATGAAATGGAGGACCTACAGTTTAACGTGGGATCCGAACCACGGTGGAGGCCTGGCACTCCACACATTCACAAGTTGTGATTAATACACGTCTTGTCAGAGGTGAAGGAAGGGTTTGGTAATCAGATAAATCTGTGCCAGAACAGAGGATTGAACCCCGAGTAAGGATTTAATTTACAATATATACGATTTGATTTTGTTTTTATTTGGTGCAGTACACAAAGTTTACTAGACTAAAGGCTAACTCATTATTAATAAACTATTGATAGGTATTTTATTGTTTAGTTCATACATAATAACGTTCATATTTATAATACCAAAAGCTTATTTAGTGTTGTACTTTTTTGTTTGAGCTTATACAAAACAACGTTTTTATTTGTAACAGTTTAAGTTCAAACAAAAATAAGTTTATCGTACTATAAATAAAAACGTTGTTATGCCTAATATATTCAATAAAATACCTATAGTAATTTATTAATAATGAGTTAGCCTATAGTCTTGTACACCTCGAGAAAATTAAAAAATAATCACAAGTAGGCCGAATTGCAACTGCGTCTGGTAAAAAAAATTAAATTTATGAAAATCCTTGATTTCGGACATTGATGGAGGTATTTGTAGAGTAAATTAGACATTAACTAGTTATTAATTTTTTGCTAAATTTAATTTTACTCTTAAAATTAACAAATATCGTACACTTTTACTATTTGTCTTGCATTGACAATAGAAAAAGTAAAATTACTCGAAATTTTTCCCCACGACCTTGGCCAACTGTGGGATTATTATTTTATAGTCGTTTTATTATAATGTTGAACTATTTTGATTGTAATTGGGGTGGTTTTCTTTTCCCCACCTCAACGTCATTGAGGGTGAGTTTACGTTCTGATACCCTCTTGGATTAATTTGTTAATGAACATTGAGATAGACCCGCTTCAGTGGCCACATGGTCTAAGACGCTAATCTTGCAGTGAACTAGACTGCCGATGACGGGGAGATCGAGGTTCGAGTCTCGGTTGGGTGTATTGAAGGTGGTTTTTTCAAAATGGTTTACCACTCTTTCTCCATGAAAATGCAGGTATACTTCCTTTAAATATAACCTTCCTAATCTCTAAAAACCATTAGCATAATTAGAAAATAAGCGTATAAGCCGAACGGGTATAAAGACGTGGTGCTAAAAAAAACAGCTTTGAGTCAAATGTACATTTTTTTCTATACAAACAAAATAAAACTCTAAATTTTTAAAACATAAAATTAATCTTGTGTGACAAGCTGTTTTCCCAATCCCTTAAAACACACATACAGAGATGCAAGTGTTTTCTTGTTAAAAAAAAAGGAGGGGGGGGTGTCGCTAAGAGTTGATCCCCATGACTAATTCTAAAATGCTCTGAACGTGACAAATGAGTTGTGTGGAAGTTTCGGGTGAGCGACTTCTCACGCACCCAAGCTAGCAACAGGTGCTGTGCGTAGAGGCTGTATGGACCACCGGGGAACTGCTAGTCCTGACGTCTTACTTCCCTCATCGAGACTGACATGATGGAGGACAGGAAACTGAGGCGCTACCTACTGCCGACACAAACATTGCACCGTCTCGAGAGAGGCTCAAAACAGTTTCATTCCAACACATATTAGGCCACCGTGTCATTTTTCGGGATGACAAGATTATCCCCAATAAATTAATACACTAAATTCCCAATCTCGTTTTTTCGTGTTATGGTAGACCTATTACTAGGCAAGTAAAATTATATTCTAATAGATTTAGTGTTGACATCTTATATTGTAATTAATTTATGGTCTACACCACTCAATGCAAATTTATCTTAATGCTTTATTTAAGTAATGCTTGCTTATAGCCTGGACAGGTAGTAAGACGCAGTACTCAATAATAATAATGATAATAATACAATACCTATTATATTTCTATCTCCAAATATTACAACAAATCTAGTTTATTTTATTTTTTTTATTTAGCACCGCGTCTTACTACCCGTTCGGGTTATACGCTTAAGTACTAATTACGCTAATGGATTAGGAATTGGGAGGGTTGAATTTAGAGGAAGTGAACCCGCATTTGCGTGGAGGGAGAGTGGAAAACCATTTAGGAAAAACCACCCCCAGTTCACCCGACCGAGATTCGAACCTCGATCTCCCCGTCCTCGGCGGTCGAGCTCAACACGACTGGCGCGTTAGCCAACTACGCCACCGAGGCGGGTAACAAATCTAGTATTGTATTCAAAACATACAACTAAGTTAACATTGTCAGCGCGTATTACTATGAATTTAATAACTTTGATGTATAATACGATTAACTTAATGGTGTCTCCAAAAACACAAGAATATTGCTGTCGCTGAGCAATATAATAATGTATTGCTGTATCCAAATAATACAATCATGTATTTCTGTCTCCAAATAATACAACTAATCTAACATTGTCATTACATTTCACAAATAATTTAATGACTTTGACAAATGGTTGGTTCAAGGCTGTAATCACATAATAATAGTACAATAAATTAAATTTGTGGATTACGTAATAACAATTAATTTGATTTGATCACCACAATTATGATTAGTAAATGTATTCAACCCTAAATCACTAGTACATGTTCTTTAAGGTGGGATATAAGAGAGCAAGGTTTAAGGTCCATATTATTTAGTTTTTTATAGAAAAAACTTTAAAAAATAATCAATATATTGCGTCAGTAGATATGCTTAGTTTGATATTATACAAATAGGTTTGGTTATCTTAACTTGCTTGAATATTAATATTAATTGTCAAGAGCATTGCAGCGTTAGACCAGAAGCTTTTTAAATGAAAAAAGCCTTGATCAATTTAAGCAATGCTCAATATATTAAAAAAACTGTCGAGATTATAATGTTTGTAAAATAAAATAAATATATCAAACGCAGCAATATTAAGATATAATTTGACCAAAAAATCTTTTTTGTTATGAAAACTTAAAAAATACAGACCTTAACTCGTGTTCTCATTCATTTAACCTTAAGTCGTGAACTATATAACTGGGGCTATTATATTAAAATAAATGGTACTGGCTCGACTTTTGTGTACCCATACACATTAAGCCATATGATCTTCATTTGTCACTCTTGGAGTGCTAAAAAAGTATGGTGGCTCTTACTCGATGCTGCTTACTCTACATAAATATGGTGTTTTCTCTACAAGGTAAGAAAAATTTGTCTCACACAGTTGTAAACGTTACTATAAAAACTTTATTAGTCAAGTTATGAATCTTTATATTTCACCTTTGATAAATAGTATCAACACCTATAAAATAGTAGTAGTAGTAATATATGTAGTTTGTTTTATTACCGCGTCTTACTTCTAGTTAAGGTTATACACATCAATCTAATGGGATAGGAATGAAGAAGGAAGAATTTTAGAGGTAATCTACCCTTATATGCGTGGAAGAAGAATAGGAACCATTTAGTAAAAAACACTCAGCAGACCAATACGGGATTCGAGCTCCGATCTCTCTGTCACAGCAGGCCAGTCTAACACGAGTGTGACGCCTTGGACCATTCGGTCACTGAGGTGGGTAGTAATATATTACAATTTTATCAATGTTGAGCGTGAAAATATATGTTTGTATTTTATCAAACGTTCTTAAAAGTATATTTTTAAGGCTGTAGATGCGATCATATGTCGCCTGTCCTCCAATTGGCTTATCTTGCTAAATATATTTCTCTCCAGAAACATTCAAGACGCAGGTGACGAACCTTCTAGTGTTCTGGATCGCGGCCGTTCCAGTACTCTGGTTCTCATAAGAGGCTGTGATAAGCTTCATTCCCTGTCCCTCATGGTCGTGTGGATAGATAGACCGACTGCTAGTCGCCAAGTGGCCTTTAAAAGGATCCAGTAAGATCTCGTCCTACCAGCCAGATGTTACCATTCCCTGGACGCTGGGATTGGGTGCTAGATTGTTTGGTTCTGATATCTCTATAGGCACTTGAGGAGACATTTTTTATTTGTTAGAGTTACGCAGCCTATATTGATCTAAGGGCACACGATGAGGAAGGTAGATTTTATGAAAATATAATCGGATTCGCCTCGAATGTGAATGGGGACAAAACTTAACCTCCAATGTCAGAGATGAGAATGGAAAGTTGAACACGCTGGTCCAATTATCACAGGAAGATAGCTAGAAACGTAAATAATATCACCTTTCCCTGATTTATATGTCAGTGCTTATAAAATAACAATAATAATATATAATAAAATGTTATCAATGTGGACCGTATGTGTTTATATTTTCTAAAAAGATCCTTCCCATGAAAATTGAACGCTCTATCGGTAGAAGGTTATTAGTACTTATAGTGAGAGAATCTTTCAGAGTCCTTATCTCATCTGATTTCACCCTACATAATGACCAAGCCAACATTTCATCTACAGTGGTCCTCGAATCAAGAGTTTCTCAGTTGTCGGTTGGTAATCGACGTCTGAAGATAAATGTTGTCAATCATATCTTAGAGTGACGTTTGGTAATACACATTTCTGTCCTAGGTTATGTTCAAACTAAGTATTTCAAAAGTGATTACTATACATGCAAAACCATTATTTTAAAAATACCTAAAAATTCAGCTTTCAAAATCAAGTGTCTGAAAAAAAAAAGTAGATGTATCCCTTTTCTTGTAAATTAAAGGGTTTATGTTCTAAATGTACTTAGTTCGTGGTGGCTAATATATCGAACAAATCAGGTGTTAACAAAATAGTTGATTTAAATTAATTTTTAACCACCCCGTCTGACTTTTTGTTCAGGTTATATGAATATTATCTAATGTGGTAGGGATAGGAAATTAAGCATATTAGAGATAATCTACCCGCATTTGCATGGAGGTAGAGTGGGAAACTATAATGGGAAAACCATTCTCAGTACATCCTACCGGATTGAACTTCGATCTCCCTCACATCGGCAGTTTATTCTATTGCGAGAATGACGCCTCACACACCATGCGGCCACCAAAGCGGGTAGTTTAACTAATTGGTCTGGAATAGTCACAAACTATGTGGACTTAGGGTAATAAGGTTAAGACTTAGATATTATTGTAATTTAATAAATGCAAGTATGAGTTAAATTGGTTAGGTAGCCTCTAAAATATTGTATATAAATACATTATAATTTGCCCTTATAAGAAGTTGGCATAATATGGTAATATCTGTTTACATTGGTAGCGTTGTTGTGATATGAGTCAAATACATACAAAATAACACCATGACATAACAACTATGAACTGACAAGCACTCACAGTGGAATTCAGAGTCAAAACATCTTAACAATACAAACAGTTTAAACAAGTTAAAATAACAAGACAATTTAAAATACCAAGTTAAAATATATTATACCATATATGAAGAGTTGGTTAGTTTTAAATGTTTTAGTGACCAAGTAATTTGCATGAAAGTTGGTTTTGAGTTTTTATATTATCTAAGTCTTATCTGTGTTTTTTTTAATCCCTGTACCCTTCTATTTTCCAGTGTGAGCTGGAGTTTACTGAACTTCATTAACCGACATGTTTCGGTACTGGAATGGATACTATAATCATGGTAGGGTAGTTATGTTTATCATTCTTACTCAAGGCAAGTGCATATGACTCGCATAGGGGTCGCGTGGTTAACGTGTCACTCTAATATTATACTTTATTGTCGATACAGGGAAATCGGGGCTCAAATCCAGGTCGGGTATAGGCCTATAAAGGGTGTATTTTCTTAAATGGCTTCCCACTTTTCCTCTACGCAGATATGGGTACATTTCCTTGAACCTTCTACCTATCTCAGCCTTATTCAATTAGTGATATCACTCACTACGGTGGCCTCGTGGTATAATGGCTACTTTCGTGTTGGACTAGATTGTAAAATACAGGAAGATCGAGGTTCGACACCTGTTGGTTACACTGAGGTTTTTTTTTCCCTTAATGGTTTTCTACTCTATCTCCACGCCAATGGGGTCCATTTACTCTAAATTAAGCCTTACTAATCCTTAAACCATTTGTGTAACTAGTATTTTGGGTGTATAACCCGAACTGGTAGTTCGCCGCAGAGGGGGAAAAAAAGAAGCAAATATGCATGAACTTTAATATAATCCTCCTTCAACATAGTACCTTCGGTTTTAAGTTTATCACGACAGTATTTTTTGTTATTATTATCTAGTACGTTCCAACACCAGGATACTAACGACTTAATCTTTGAGATAGAGGTTTGAAGGGTAAGCTTAGAGGAAATGCACACAAATTTGTAGAAAAAGTGGATGACAAAACCCAACTGATAATATCCATATTGAAAACCACACCCAGTGGCTCGGATATAGTTTTGATCTTCAGACCTCCTCGTAACCGGTAATACCGTCAATTGCGATATTGACGTCTTAACCCCATGGCCAAAGATGCGGGTGCCGATGACCAAATACTGAAGCACACGGGTAATAACTTAATATACATTTATTCAAGTTAACTCTCCCGTCCTTGACAAGGGAGCTACATAAGAAAAAAAAAACTCTCCAGGAGTTGCGGAGAGTATAAAAACCTATACGTCTTGTTCCTTATTCGTGGTTAGTGTTGGTGACGTCACGGTCCAGTAGTACTCCAGGCTCCACCCCTCCGCCACATGTTTCGTGGTCAGCGTGCGAGTGTGTGTGTGTGTGTCAAGGGGGGAAACTCCGTCGTTTTTTCCACACATCCAAATCAGTGTGGTTTGAACACGCGTGCCGCGTCAAGCTCGTGCATTCAAGTTTCGTTTACCGTGACGTGTATATTTTCGAGCGTGTTTTGGAGCGTGTGTATGACTATTAAACGGACTACTGAGAAGGAGTGAACTACCTCTCATTTGATGGTTGCGCTTTTGTTTATAGATTAATTATATCAGTGGGATAGGTATTACTATTTTTGGATAAATATTGATTCATCGTGCTTACAAAATTTACCTTATTTAATTGTATACTAATAACTTTTCTCTTGGAAGAATTGTAGGCCCTACATTATAATTTTTTTTTTTGCTAATATAGTAAGTAACTTTTTTACACTCTTCTTGAGTGTCAACAATGTTCTAATTATATTTATTACTTAATTTGTCTATATTATTTTGGCTATTATTTGACCAAAAATAATTTTGGATTTAAACAAATATTAATTATTTAACACTTAACACATTAAAAAAATCTTAATTTAACTAACAAAAAATTAGTTTAACCACATTTATTAATAAATTTACTCTTTTAAGATTTAATTTTGGTTGTATTTGAAATGTGTAACCAGCCAATTTGACTTATCAGGAAACAAAAGTAGCTTTGGTTTGTTAAAAATTATTTATTGTGTGGCAGTAAATAAATAGTTTGTTATTCTTTCTCAAATTGAATGCTTTGTAAATTGATTATTTTATTTAGGTTTTATTTTTGAGGCAGGGTTAGAAAAAAATTTATAAATTAATTTTAGAAACCATTTCACTTCACTGTGTTTTTTCTTTAATCCTCATCAGGTGTGTATAACTTTTTTGAGTGGCAGGTTGTCATAAAAGGTTATGTATAAATAAATACACTTCATATTTATTAACAAACTTGAGTATTTAGGTAAGTTGCTACACATTGATGAGTATATTTATAAAAGCATCTATATATGAGGTTGTATGACTTCACAGAAAATCTATTTTACAATTTGAGACGATATGTGAGAGCAAGTAGAATAAACTCACTGATATGTAAGACACATACATTGCTTACACATACACACGGGGGCAACTTTTTGGGAACCATCACTTTCCAATCGTGTTTTAATTAAAACTAACACTAATTCTGGGCTTGAGCCTCATCGATGGAATTGAAATTATACCATCGTGATTCAAACCTAAAAATATTAATGGTATTATTTCAAACACCGGCCGTATATCCTTAAAAATCAATTCAACCGTGTTTTGTTGACATTAAGAATACCCAATAATGACCGAATGTGAAATCATCATAAGGTGCCTTTTCAACGCAGTATTAGTATTTTTTGAAATAATATAGTTATATAGTTAAGAATATATTATGAAACGCAAATAAAAATTATGATTTTGAAGGAAATACCATTAATCGAGCTTTCAAACAAAATATTTTATCTTGATAAAATTACTTATTTTGAATAATTTTAATTTTATACTCATTTTATAAACAATGTTATGTTGTACTTACGTGCTTTGCCAATTTTTAATATTTGTTTTAAACTAATTTTAAATTCACTTAAATGTGAGGATGGAGCTCATCTGCTGAGAGAGAAACTGGCTACCTTTTAAGTTACTGATTATTTTTAAAATTTTCATTGAAACTATATATATATGCTGCCATACACAAGTTTTAATTTGAATGTATTTGGAAAAAAAAAAATGCTGGAACTCGATTCCTGTTACAAGTGTCATTTTTATTATATAAAAAACTTGTGACTTACAGTTCCCAATTTTTAGAGATTTTTTAAGTTAAATAATATAGTGTAACTTAAATTGATTGAAAAATAATAGACTAGAAGTGTAAATGTTTATTTAAAGAGTAATTTGAATCATTTAAAAAATAACCCACTTCTAACCATTACATCCATATGAGTAAATTTGAATTTTAAAATTTAACTTTGTTCCTGATATAGCATATTTAAATACCGTTTGATTAAAACGTCATGTTTAATTAATCACATTAATGATATTTGGGAATCTTCTCTTTACATAAAATATCAAATTGATTATGGTTAGCAGCATAGTTACGGCCTGGTATCAAATAATGTGCGTAAGGAATTGAGCTTAGTTTATTTAGTTCCTTTTAAATCAGTTCAAATGGATTGAACTTATCGTGTAAAATCTATAGGAATTAAAAAAGTTTCAATATAATTTCCTTATTATTACACCCGACATTTTATATATTTTTCATTACTTATTAATAACCGTTTAGGTTATACTAATAGGTATGTATTAATTATACTAATGTTGTAGGGATGAGAAGGTAAATTTAGAGAAATGTATCTGCACTTGCGTGACGAGAATATAAGAAACCAACAAAAAAAACAGCCTCAGCACACTCAACTAGAATTCAAATCCCAAATTCCCCTTCACTAACAATCCAGTCTAATGCGAGAGTGACGCGTTAGACTATGGGAACACCGAAAACGGGTTTTCTTACTGTTACTTTTAATACATTTTCTTATGGTCCAAGGCGTCATTTGCGCATTAGAGTAGACTGCCAATGATAGGGAGATCGAGGTTCGAATCTTGGTCGGTTGGACTGAGTTTTTTCAAAAAATTGTTTTCCATTCTCCCTCCATGCAAATGAGAGTACACTTCCTAAATATAGCCTTCTTAATTTCTAATAAGAGTACAAACCGAACGGGTAGTAAGACGTGATGCTAAAAATGTCTTAGACTAAGCGGTAGAGATAAGAAGGTTAACTGACGGGAAGTTCCTCATACATTAGTGTAAGGAAAAGATTAGAAAACCATCCTCTAGTTCATTCGGCTCAAGATTCGAACCTTGACCATTTGTCACACACTCCAGTTTATTCAGAGTCTGACGACTTATACTGCGTTATCACTGGTGCAGGCTCAGTTTTAAATTATTCTGGTTTGGTTTTAGGTTAAAATAAAACTCAATTTTTAAAAATAATCCACCCGAGTGTTCCGACTTTTAATTGACTAAGACCTTTAACCGTGGGGTCTTTGGAAGTCTTCGCACCCTCTGAAGCTCCCTGAGAGATTCATGTTTGAATCCCAGTTAAAGGAGACTTGATTTAAGGGTTTAACAAGGGGGAAATATGAGGCTAGGAGTTCGCTCTATTCAAGAAGTTTCTTGATGTGATAATTCAAGTATTTTTGAATTGAGGGTTTCTATTGAACTCTAACCATGAAGGGAAAGTAGGTTAGTACGTATAGAATAGTCTCTCTGAGTATATTAAAGTAATTCAAAGTTTCCTTTGTACGATATTGGAGCTGGGTCACCGTATGGATAATACTTGAGACTATATGAAACACTATATCTACTAACGGTATATTGTTTGGAAGAAAGTACGGGTAAGGTGGATAGAAAACGTTTAAAAGGAAACCAACACAATATGGCCTTAACAACGAAAATAAGAACACAGTCCACACTTTACATTGCTGCCACTGGACAAAGAGGTAATGACTACCTATTTAAGAAAATCGATCGTCACCACCCAATCCCCCGACATAGGTTTCATTCTCTCAGAAAAGGGGGGAGGGGGAGTGAAACCGCAACACAACTTCCTAAAAGAGGAAACAAAAAAAAAAAGGGAGAAAAAGTAACTTGGTAAAAGATGATAAGACACTTAGAAAGGAACATGTAAAAGGAATAACATTAAGGACAAACACAGGAAAAGGACATTAGATGAGAATATATAATACATCTCCTTAAGGTAGTTTGTAATATATAGGCCTAGGCCTTTATTAGAGTCCAGTGGCTGCCATGTAAAGTATGGACTGTGTTCTTCTTTTCATTGTAAAAGTCATATTGTATTTGTTCCTTTTAATGTTTTCTATCCACCTTTCCTGTACATTCTTCAAAATATTATTTACAAACTACCTCAAAAAGTGAAAAGAGATTTTCCTTTAAGGAATATACCAAGGTTAGGCCTATATATTAGATTTGGGTTGAATCCACTATATCCACCAATGGGTGGTATTAGAGCTCTAAAACAAATTTAACTTGAAAAATTGAAGAAAAAGTGTTTATTAAGGGTTTGGATCTTGAATCAGAAATTTTCTTGAATCCTCGAATATCCTTAAGGCTTCGACGGCCCCATCCCTTATATATATATATATATATATATATATATATATATATATATATATATATTATATATGTGTGTGTGTGTGTTATAATATATAGTTATATACAGTCTGGACTTTCAAAATTGTCATTAGTGACAGTAAAAGAACTTAAGGCTTGTAGTATGAATATTTGAAATTAGATTTAGTCACTTCTTGAACTCGCTTTCTAAGTTGTTCCGAATATAGATATAAATAAAATTGCTAGGCTTTTTTGATTTTGGTGTTTATTGGTACGTAAAACCGAAGTGTTATTAACGACGCATTTTGATGGGGAAGGGAGGAAGAGGGAAATTAATAACTACTAAATCAACATTTGCCTGAGGAGAGCAGAGTGAAAAACACTTTTCGAATCCATTTTAAAACATACGATAGGGATTCAAACAAACTCAAACCCAGAAACCCCCTCTCTCCTCAGATTGGGGTCATAGGTGCTAACAGATACACCAACCCTTTGGTCAGTCATCAACATGGATGACTTTGGTTCGATACCTGGTAGTGGGGACTCATATATTTTTTTATTTACGCACAGGTTCTTCCTACTATCCAATTATTAAATAATATATTTGCTCTGAGGTTATGTATGTTTTATTAGTCTTACGTTCATAGGTTAAGTTAGTTTTTAAGTCACGCGATATTTTATTGTATTTTTTAAGAAGTACAAAATAAACGAAAAATAATAAGCATCTTTTTAACTGCATAGGTGGACACGTGGACTAAAGTGACAATCTAGTTTCCTTCTGTTCTGCTGTCGACATAGAGGTCGGGGCTCATATCCCGGTCGGGTGTAGTGAGGGTGGTTTTCATTAAATTGCTTCTTATTCTTCAATACAAATTCTGGTACGTTTTCTCTACAAAACTACCTTCCTCTTCCCTACCTTATTAGTGTGGGATTAAGTTCGGATAGCCCGGAAAGGTTGGAAGATAAATTTCAATAAATAATAGCCCTCATCGGTCGACACATAGGTCTAAATATCCAGCTCATTCGGTTTGGTTTGCAGATCACGTAGAGGTTAAGTTTCGAATTGCAGCCTGGTGAGGTTTTAGTGTCTTTTCCTTAACGGCCCTCCCTTTATTTGATCGACCTGTCATATTTACCTGTTCAGGTTATAAGAAAATACGATATTATTACTCTGATGGGATAGGGATGAGAAAGAAAGCATTTTATAGGTAATATACCAGAATTTGCATGGAAGGAGAGTGGGAAACCTTTTAGGAAAAACCAACCTTAGTAGACCCTACAGGGATTCTAACCCTGATCTCCCCAACATCAGCGGGCCAGACTAACATGAGAGTGATGCCTTAGACCATTCGGCCACTGAAGTGGGTTCTCCCAATCTTCTTTTAGCGAATTTTGGCACACTTACTCTAAACCCTACCTTTCTCATCTCTAACCCGTTAGTGTAATTAACGTTTACGCGTATAATCCGAATGAGTAATAGCACATACCGCTTCGGTGGCCGTGCGGTCTAACGTGCAACTCTCGCTGTAGACTAGACAGCCGATGACGGGGAGATCAAGGTTTAAATCTCGGTCGGGTGTACAGAGAGTGGTTTTCCCTAAATTGTTTTCCACTTTCCCTCCACGTGAATTCGGGTGCACTTCCTATTCATATAACTAAGCTCTAAAACCATTAGCGTAATTAGTACATAAGCGTATAATCTGAACGGGTAGTAAGATGCGGTGCTGAAAAAAAAGTAACAACACATCGCGACAGAAATAGTAATGATTGTAAGAAACGCTTGTAAAACGGTAGTGATAGAGTAAAAAAAAAAAGTGGTGACCACTCCATCAAGAAGGAAGAGGTCTCCTGTCTCTCTCCAAACAAAACCACGCAGTCTTATGAGTAGTACAGCCGCGGGCCGTGTTTGTACACAAACACACGCGCCGCCTGCTTTTACGCGTCGCCACGGTCACCTACTGCTCATGCGCGCAAGTGACAGTTCAGTGAGATTCACCGCGAGGCAAAAACAACGTCACATTTTCTTGGGTGAGATGTTTATTCAGACCTGCATCGGTGGGCGCGTGGACTAGTATAAGGCTCATCTGGTCTGGTTTGCCAGAGCCGAGGATCGAATTCCGGTTGGAAGTACTAAAGGTGTTTTAATCAAAATGGTTTCCCGCTCTTTCTCTAAGCTAATGTGGATACATTTTCTCATTGTTATAACCTCCGCATTCCTACTTCCATTAGATTAGTTAAAAATAATTATAGTAAGACGTGACTAATAAGTTTTTTGACGATATTTTAAGAACGCTTTTTGTTTTTGCACAGCGAGTTTTTGTCCTTCACATTTAACTACACTAACATGTTTGGGATGAGGACGATATAATTAAGAAGAACTACACCCACATTTGCGTGGAAGGAAAGTGGGAAACCATTTAAGGAAAATCTCTTTCATTACACTCGGCTGGGATTTGAACTTTTAACTTCATCACTAACAATTCAGAATAAATGATTTTGAGGCCTTAGTTTGAGGAGGGAGGAAACGTTAAAAAAATTAGCTTGGATTGAGCTTCAGCCATAATTTCTCCCATATCTCCGTTAAAAAGTTACTTCCCTAAAACTTTGATCTAACTGACCTATTAAATTTTACTTAGGCCCAAATGAGATTAACTCATTTTTTTTTATCACCGCGTCTCACTACCTGTTAGGGCTATACGCATATGCTTACGTTAATGTGTTTGTGATGAGCTTATTTTAAGATAATTTAATTGCTTAGGTTAGAAAAGATAGTAACATACAACGTAAGTTAATTTAAGATTGTTGATATTATTTTAAAATGATGCATGGTATGTTATTTTAATTAGATACTTAACAAATTTCGTCCGAATCCTTTGGAACTAATTTTTTGTAATATCTTAGCTTACATTGTACATCACTTTGCTAATCTATTCTAGAAATACGTTTATGGTGTGAGATATATATTTAAAACATGCCAATTTTAATACGTGTGGATCAATGGTCTATTATTGAGTAGTCTTAATTTTTCCACAAAAATGAATGGTTAGTATAATTTGTGATAAGAGACCACAGTTAGGCTTTATGTCCGATCAATGTAGTCGATCAATCTATTTAATAAATATGTTTCGAATTAAATTCAAATACAAACGGAATCAAACATGCAAAGCTACAAGTCAAATAAGAAAATAAATCTTACAACTACTATTAGGACTTCCACAATATGGCAGAAAAAAAATGTAATTTTAGATTTAGAGCACATAGCATAACAATTTCCATAATATTAGTATTCAATTATTTATAATAAGAGAACTCGATATCTTAAGCGATGTAAAACAATATTTTCTTATTTTCCATGTAGGTGAGTGAATGAAGCAAAACAGACTAGTTTAACAAAAATGGAACTCTTGTGTATTAGACCAATATTCCTTCTCTGTTGTCTCGCTATCTGCACTCTCATTTCTTCATCTGTTCTCTCGTACGAGCACGGAAAATCAAGGCCATACCAGCGACGCCAACGCACCGGACCCTACAAAAAACACGTTGCGTCGCGATGCCACTACACCGCTTTCAGCAACGAAGAGGGTGACTCCTCTTTGGAGACAAAAGTTCGCGAATCGGATTTCGTTTTCACCGGAAAAGTGACGAGCGAAATTCAAGAGCCAGACTCATCGGGTCTTCAAAATGACGACCCGGGGGTCAAAGTTAACGAGACACAACGTAAACGTTTCCTCGTCAGGGTGAAAAGGGTTTTGAAAGGAGACTTTGGTGGTGGCAAGGAGGATGGCGTCGGGACCTTGGAGAGGTTGTTTTCTGACGAACAGAAAGTGGTACAGATCCGAGAAGCTGAAAAGGATGGAGTTCCAATTTCTGGTTACGGTTGCTATAGAACCGTTCGAGTGCATCACACAGCGGTTTTCCTGGCTAAGAAGAGTGTGGAGGCTGGAGGTGATCTGGATGAGGAAGAAGGAGGAATCGTGAGTCTTCAGCTGATATCAGAGCCGGTGCCGCTGACACTTCACAACTTGGATAAGGTCAACGCTTTAGTCAAAGGTAAGACATCACACTGAATAAAACATTTGTTTGTTGGATTTCAGACTGGGTACAAAGTAAAATCGGTCCATGATAGCTCTTTACCTGGATGACAGTTCAAAAATCATATATTTAGGTTTCGGGTTGCCAACACTTGTAAATTATCACTGTTTTGTTATAAATGTTTTTAATTACATGTTATATTTTAGATTTAAAATAACGTAATCTTAAGTTTTCTCACACTATCTCACTAATCTAATTAATTATTTTTACCCAATCCTAAACAATATTTTAAACATAACTAAAAGTACTTATTCTTCATTTTTAAATGTTATTTATTATGTGTAATATAGTGCATACATTAATACCGGCATCGTATTTACTTGGAAAAGAGAAAATACTTGTCATTTAAAAAAATATATAATACATTATTTTATGATTATTTTATCGTATTTAAAAATATTTAACTGAATCAAATATTTGTATACATTGCGTGGGTGCAGCATTGTAAATAACGTGTTTGCGTCATGTTAAATCACATGTTTTAAATTCGTCGGTTGCCATTTTGAAGCTATACTCGGTAGACTTTTTGTGAAAGTGCTGTGGATAATAATTATTTAAGTGGAATAAAACTATAAATAAGCTTTGCCCCGACCTCTAATAAATATAAATAATATTGGTCTAAATTGCTGCGATTAGCTATCACATTCATACATTACCATATGTTTTCATTACAGTTATCCAAAGTGACAGTTGTCAGCGGTTGGCGTAGGGATGTTATGGGGACTATTTCTAGTAACTTTTTGAGCTGTCATCCAAGTAAACTAAGGTCGTGAATGTACTATATATTATCAATTTTGGTTTTAAGAAATGTCCTTGGAATTTAAACTAGAGCTTTACCTTTGTATGACAATGCACAGTTCACCAGTTATCAAATTACTCTTGAGACATTAGAAAAAGGCAAGAGTTTTCTATAATACCTATTTGCAGTCAGTTCAAGACGACTCATTGTAGATAGAAGAAAGAAAACTTCAACTATATAGTAGTAATTTTATGTAAGAGTAAAACTTCATTCCCCAATCCCACCTGCTCGTGTAACTGAAGATTACCTATTTTCAATAATCTTTCATAAATATCTTTGAGCACACAATGAGCCTGGCTTGCGTGTTTGAATATAATTGGTGGAAACAAGTTTCAAATCAAGCCTGAGTATACATGTGAGCATTTTTATTATTGTAATTTTAAAAAATCTGAAGGATGTGGTATTTAATTCAAATTCATCCTCTTAATCCAGAAAATATAAATATTATGGTGGGTACAAATATGAAGTTGAAAAAATATGAGCAAAATCCCGTCACAGTTCACCCATATAGGATTTGAACCCTGACCTCCACGTTACCGGCTACTCAGACTAGACAAGAATAACGCCTTTGACCATGCGCTCATCGCTACGGGTGATTTGGTACTACATTGATGTTTACATACAGGGCTATAATTTAAAATATTATAAACACTGTATATGGAAATATTACACACTCAATACCAGGAAGAGAGGGTTGGAATAATTAAAAATGTTTGGAAAGCTGTAATTAGGAAAAGGTAGACTCCAGTCTAGTCAAGGCTTTAAACGAGCCTAGCTTTCACTTAACCTAACATAAAACTAACACACACACTTCCATAAATCAGTGTGGGTGGATAAGGGGACCTAGCAGACATGGGAATCTCTTTCCTGACGCCATTACCCTCTGATCTTATACCCCGGTGAACAGTTTTTATGAGTTCCCTATTTTCCTAATTTTCACTTAGGGAGAAACTTATACTCGAATGGCGCTGTTTATCATGGCAAATTAATGGATCTAAACACACCTTTGAGTAGCCTAGAGAAAAACAAAACACAAACACACACAAATTAATATTAAAAACAAAACTACTTCAGTTATTATAAAGCACCATTTTGCATAGCATTAAGAAAAGTAAAGATGATTGTAGCACTTTTATAACAATCTTGACCTTGTTATAATTAAAACAATAGCAAAGTAATATCTAGTCCGACAACGTCGGTAGCGTGTCTACCTACTGAGCTAAGAGTCCCGGGTACGATTTTCGGCATGGCCGAAAATTTATCATTGATGAAAATATGGGTCTACCCTTTCACATTGATAAATTACGGCTGGGTAGTGAATGTCGTGCCCGTCCTAGACTTAAGTTAGATTATAAGGTGGTCAGGCTTAGCCAGCTGGTAGTGGAAACATTGATGACTTGAATAAAAACAAAACTGACCCATGCCATAGGCTGAAAACAGTAATGGATGGAAAAAAAAATAGTAGTATCTACAAAGATTTTTATAGGTTTTCTTTTTCTACCTAAAATGGTGGTAACATTGTTTAAGGCGTCGTGCTCACCTTCTACTGGGATGTAGATGTTCGAATCCTCACCGAGTACATCGGGGTGAGGGTTCTATTTATCTCTCCATATTAAAATAAACAACCTTTCTCATCCTTATTGCTTAAATTAATTCGTCAATTATCCGCGTGTTAAACTTAAATTAAAAATAAAATATGTATTTCACTCTGTTTACATTACATCTACATGGACTAGTTATTCACATGCTATATTAGCACTCACGTTAATTATATGATCGTAAAATTATCGGAGTAGCCGGTTGTTTTAGTGAGACTTTTTTTTTTTTTCTGGCGTCTACTGCACAACATAAATAGTTGCGCAGACCGTTAAGTGGATTTCACACTCGAACATAAGCGAGAAAGATCAGTAATGTGGCACTAAATGTGAACATTAAACGGCTGCAATATTTTTCTGTTGGTCCTACCCACTTGACCTTTCTTAAATTGCTGTTTTGGATCTCCACCACACAAGACGTTTGAGAAAATAAAGTTTGGTTATGTTTTTAAAATTAAAATTCTGGGTAAAAAAGTTTAAAAAAAAAGCTGAACCTTTCAAAATTAATTTATTACAAGTTTCTTTTAATGTCCTGAGTAAATGAACCCTTTTCAAATATGAGGAAGTTAAATAATACTCACATGATATTGTCTTGGTTGAAAAGCTGTGATTAATTATTTTGTAGATACATAAAATATAACTGTCAATCCATGTAATTGTACACCTAAGCCAGTAGCCAGATTTGGTGGCCGCGTGGTCTAACACGCTATTCTCGTGTTATACTAGACTGCAGGAGACGGGGTGATTGTGGTTCGACCCCAGTCGGGTGCACTGATGGTGGTTTTTCTCTAAATGGTTTTCAACTCTTCCTCCACGCAAATCAGGGTGTATTTCCTATAAATTAAACCTTCATAATTCCTAAAGCATTCGTGTAATTAGTACATAGGCGTACAACCCGAACGGGTAGTAAGTCGCGGTGCTAAAACCTAACCCTAGCCAGTACATTAACACATTTGAAAGTGTAGGAATAGATGGTTACATTTATTTTAAGAATGTGTAATGAAAGGCGGTTTGAAACCTCATCATGGAGTGCTATGAATTTTTTGAGTTCAACGTTGACTCAAATTATTGAGTTTATTATCTATTCACAATAAATTTTCACAACGTCTGTATAGCTCTGGTAGAAAATATTATATGTGAGTCTTTGGTATGAATAAGAATCTGGGTGGATTATAATTAGTAGACTAGTGATATGTTAAACCAAAGGTTTAAGGTTCAAATCCTTGTCAAAGATAACTTTTCAAATATATATATAACCTTTAATAATATTTTAACTTGAGATTCTTTAAATATTTTGATCAAGAAAAGATTGCAGTATGCCCTAAACAACTATACAACTATAACTGTTGATATTGTACGTAAATAATTTCAAAAATACAGATCACATTTAATATTCATAACGTACTACCCAATTTCCAATAAAATATAACAAGCAAAATCACTCAATTTAATACAACATTGGAGCAATAACAATAATAATATTCCATCCCCTGAAATCTATTCTAATATGTATTTTAATTTTAGTATAATGTGGAGAGTTGAGCTAATTAAGTACATAGGCCTATATACTCATGGGTTTATATATTACACCATTGGCTGTTTTAAAATGTATTATTTTCATTTAGTTTCAATGTTTAGTACTCCATAAGACCAAGGATAAAGGGAAAACATATTTTACACATTTCATACCATTATCATGTCATTCCAAAATATTCGGATGACTTAGAAATATGACAGAAAGCAATTTTTAATTTGCTTCAGCAAGTCCAAGATATTAAAAAAAAAGACACCTGGTTTAGTTAGTAGAGGAACTCTTTACCTATTTAAGGATTCCGGGCCAGTATTTTTGGCTAGCATCAACAAATCATTGAATTTGAATTGGATTTTTTTGAGGAGAAAACTAAGCGTATTGTAATTAGTGTGTCTGTCTTAAAATTATATTTGAATAAACTGATAACAACTACAAAGTGACAAATGTATTTTAAAGTAGGTATAGACCCTTTAATCCTAGAATTCCTCGAATCTTTAAAATATCCGAGAAAATTTGGAATTCGAGACTATATAAGACTAATATAATTGGTTTACAATTGCAAATACATTTTAAATAGATGCAACCCTTTTACATGCCTTTAATATTCTAAAAATGTGGAAGTTCAAAATATAATAGCAATCAGTTGAACGCAAAATGTAAGTTGATCTACTTACTATAAATAAATGTGCATGTTTGTTATGACATGTAGTATTACTACTACTACTACTAAAAATAATAATACCTACTTCGGTAGCTGAAAAATCTAACTCTTTACTCTCGCAGTAGACTAGACTGCCGATGATGGGAAAATCGAGGTTTGAATCTCGGTCGGGTGTACTGAGGGTGGTTTTTCTAAAATGGTTTTCCACTCTACCTACATGCGAATGCGATTACACTTCCTATAATCCCTAAATCCCTTAGCGTAATTATTTGTATTAACCGAATGGATAGTAAGACGTTGTGTTAAAATAATAATATATATTATTACATAAAAATATATATACAGATATATAAACTACTCTTATATTTAAATATCTACTGATATTATAATTACCTAAAAGAGATGTCTGGATTGTATTTAAATATCTCAAATATGAGATGATATCTAATCATTATCTAATAAACTTATATAACATTTTAAAAATAATACTATATTAGGCCTATGTATAATTGAAACTCAACGTTCTAATGCAAGCAAAATGAGAGCTCTTTAACAAAAGTATAGATAATTCACAACACTACTACAATTATTTACACACTAGTGTATATTATAATAATACAGGATATCCCAGTTTAAAAAATAAAGTATAATAGAGTAGACGTATTCCACAAGTTTCGTATTATTTTTTTGGCGCAAAGAAATAAAGGTTGCAGTCATTAGTTTATAATTTTACTCCGTGTTTAACATGATCATTAGAATGTTAAACGTCAAAGTGTTTCAAAGAAAAAAAAAAAAGGATTTAAAAAAACAAGTTTAAATAATTAAACAAAAAAGGACTCGAGGTGTACGAAACACGGTACGAAATTGCTGTTAATACCAGGCTATTATTTGAAAATTAATGAACGTTAGAAGATTATCTTGTTGGTTATCTGTTGAGTGTGGAAGCTTCAGGAAGTTTTGATTAACACCTTGCGCAGACGTGCGGCCCGTGGTGCTATTAGTGAGGTGTCACGTTTCTCCTCTTCGGTGATACCTGCTGGTGGCTGTAACGTGTTAATAATGTGGCCAAGGGAATACACGGTGGCTCACTCACCTACATCTGTACGCTCTGTTGTGGGAATTTCTGGACCCCTTTTCAAACAGTTATCCACTACCTGCTTCACTGGTCGAACGATCTAATACTTTATTCACGCGTTCGCCGAAAATAGGAAGCAGAATTTACTTGAGTGGCCCAACAATTCACAAGCTATAATAAATGCATGTTGATCCATGATGCATTGCAACAAAAACTTAAACAGCTGATTTTCAATATATTTTATTTTCTAGTAACCTGCCTCGGTGGCGTAGTTGGCTAACGCGCTAGTCGTGTTGAGCTCGACCGCCGAGGACGGGGAGATCGAGGTTCGAATTTCGGTCGGGTGAACTGGGGTGGTTTTCCTAAATGGTTTTACACTCTACCTCCACGCAAATGCGGGTTCACTTACTCTAAATTCAACCTCCCAATTTCTAATCCATTAGCGTAATTAGTACTTAAGCGTATAACCCTAACGGGTAGTAAGACGCGGTGCTAAATATTATTATTTTCTAGTAAATAAACATATATTTTAGATCATTCTCCCGATGGATGTTTTCAAATTATAGCGCTGTGTCGTGGACAATCCAATACATCGATAACACGCTTTCATTAACCGGTTATTCCATATCTCCTCACATTGGCAAAGAAGCTGTCTGCTAGCTTCTGGCCGTAGAGCGTATGCTTGTCAAATATGCATGCGCACTGTTGTGGGGTGGTTGGTTTTGATATTTAATTGGCTCTCCTGTGCCGACATCTCAGGCAGAGCGGACGAAGTAGAGAGAAGTTGAACTTTAGCAAAACAGCTTGCGCCGATGAGGTGGAAATCTTGTGATTGGTTCAGAGCACGTGACCACGTTTCTGTTCTGCGCTCATTTTTCGAAGACGTGTAAATCCATAGTAAGGTAGCTGTACAAAATCCGTGGGTCGCATAAAGAAGGCCTTAACCTAACTTTTTGCTGCCCATGAGAGTTCAAAATAATTTAAAAGTATTTTCGGGAATCCAATCGGAACATCAAATTTTTCGGTTTTTCACAACCCGATTTACGGATGAACTAATGTGATCTTCAATGTAACTCTAAACTAAAGGCAAAATTTTCAGAATTTCTCCACTAGAGTTTTATACAAATTACTTGTCTAAGGAAATGGAAGCATGTTACAATCATGTAATTTGGAAACGCCTATTATGTGAAAAGTCATCTTCTTTGATGAATAGATCAAATTAAGAGGTGGTTTCCATCTCACTAATGAATATTTGGAAGGAAACATGTCGATTTGCTATGTCCAAAATTGAACCTGATATTGACAGATTAATAAAAAAAAAGTGTCAAGTTTCTCACTAGTCTTACTTAGCATAAGTAAACAGTAATAGCGGACCTATTTATGTTTTCTTTTTTGTAAACATCTACAGTTGTTTAAAAAAATAATTATAGTGCATTGTGTATTTGTTTTATTAAAGTGTTTATTTACAAATTAGAATTTCTATATTGGAATCTAATAGCTATTGCTTTATGTTACCATAAAACGTTTTTTGAGAGCTTTATCATTTTAATATTAGTTATCTGTGGTATTTTAATTGATAAAATTAGGATAGGGAGGAAAGTTAGTTAGGTGGTTGGTGAACTGGGGGTGGTGGTAGTTGCCACGTGGCCCAACACTGATCAGTTAAAGTAAAAATGACCCTCAGATGTTAAAAGGATTTTCGAGCCCTGATATAAGGCGTCACTCTCGTGTTAGATTGGCTGTGAAGACGGGGCGATCGGGGTTCAATCCCGGTCGGTTATACTGAGGGTAGCTTTCCTGAAATATTTTCCCCTCTCTTTCCACTCAAACGGGGTTAGATTACCTTTAAAATGCTTCCTTACTCATCCTTACCACTTCAAAGTAATTATCATATATGCGTACAACCTGAACAGGTAGAAAAACAAGGATATTAAAACACTACAGTCCATTTTCATAGAAAGGGCCTTTTATCAAATACAAACAATTTTTTTCCGCGGTCAACATTGATAACATTTTCTCTTTTATTGGTGTTATTTTATATATCAAAAATGACCGGTCATATCACATTATCTGACGTGTGAAAACGTGAAATTAGATTTAGATCTTTTATATCTGTATAATAAGGTTATTTCCATGAAAACTATAATGTAAGCTTTCCCGGTCTAGTGGCCACATATTTTATAGGTTATTAATAAAGAAGTATAATTTAGAGGAATATTACTCGTATTACCTTGGAGGATGGGGGAAAAATTTTATTTAGAGAAATAATACCTCTCTACACTGCGGGATTAAAACCCTCACTATCCGTAACCATCAAACACTACGTTTATTTTTATTACATCAATATTCTGGTCAGTTCTCTTTGACAGAATTGTTAGATCTTTTACTACAGTTATTCAACGTGGATTTCTGAATTAATTATTGATAATTTAACAAAATTAGTAGGCTATGAATTCAAAAAGTATGAAATATACTATCAATATTTTAGTTGTAAAATGGAATAGTAAATAAATGTTTCTATGCACTGCATCAACTTTCTCGCTTCTTTATCTAAAAACGACGAAGTTTACTACTCAAAATTCGTAAGATATGAAGGGCTACAGGGGAATAGTTCCAGTTTAATTATAATTGAATTAGTACATCCACCTGTTTAGACAATCATGAAACCTTAATAATGCACTTTAGTTTATGGTTTAAAGAGGTCTCTGTAATATTTAATAATTAATTAAATTATTTTTTTGCTGGGGTCTTTTAAGGTTTAAGATATAAAAGTCGTTCTGGAAAATGTGTCTAGTGTGACTTTCACACCTTTTCTCCTGTACCTTTTATAGGGAAGTAAATAATATACACTGTTGCAGAAACATTCCACCAAAGAGCACAAATGAAATAATATTGACCAAAAGTAACATCTCTGCCACCAAAGAGCATAAAAATCCAAATTTTATAAAACTTAAGAATAAAAATCAATTTAATTATATATTATATGCTATTCCAAATCTCAGAAATAATTAGTTTTATAAAATACATTGCAGATAAAATGTTTAGTTTAAAGTACTACACCTTTTCAATAATAAGTTATTTGCTTATCTCAAAGAGTTGAGGAGATTTTATTAACATTTGAGATATCCACTTGGTAAAGTAGCCTCCGATCTATTTCATTGGAAAATGAGATGAGCCAATTTGTTTGTAATTTTAAACAATGCCTATATTCGAATTTAAATCAAACTCATTAGAGTCGATTTTGAGAAAATTTGATGTTATACTCTTTTGGCCCTAAAGTAAAATACTTTTAATTTTAGGGTTGAATATCTAAATTTAAAAAAGTCTTGGTGAAAACTTATAAAAAACCCAGATACCAATCTTGAGCTCGATCAGTAAAATGGTTTGGGCTCAAGGCTGAGATACAATCACCCCAGATAGACAGCATCAGTTCATGAAACCGTTGACATTTATCAAAATCTTGAAATTTAAGATTATTTTTAACGATCACAATAATTCTCTTCCGAGGAGTAGAGATAATTAAAAATGTTGCTCCCTAAAACATTCTTGTGATGATTATTGTCCTATTAATTTATCAGAAATAATCGTTTTAAAATAATTAAAACTAGCAATGTTGTTGAAAAATACATTAAAATAAATTTTTAACCAACAATATTGCGAGTACTAATTTTAAAAGATTATTTACGAAAAAAAAAAAAGTTTTGATCAATATTACTACAAGTGTGTTTTAGTGAACACATTTACACTTTTTACTGTTCTATTCTCACAATTACAATATTGATTGCGTCTTTACTTATTTTTAATTAAAATTAGTTGCTATAAAACTATCAAGAATTCAAATTGTGTCTAGTGAGGAAAAGAGATGTTTTCTCTGATTCGACTTATCATATCAGAACGCAACTTACCTCCTTTGATCATCAACCGTTGCAAAAGAAAATGTGTTGAAACGTAGTCTTTCATTGGACAAAGCATACTTACCCTTGTCCTTGGGTATAAATACTTACATAAAGATAAGCTCTAGACACAGTACTTATCCTTAGCCTACATTAATATAAAGAAAGAATCAAGAAAACAGTTTCAATAGAACGTAAATAAAAACCAAGAAATATAAAATGCTAATAAAGAGAGAGAGAGAGCATGAGTAACTGAAATTCAAATGAAGTCTTTATGAGTGAACCTTTAAAGCTTGTAAGTCAAGCCCATAGAGGTCTTCTTGTTTAAAGGGGAATTCCATAAATGGGACTTGAATGAGTCTATATATGTCTTGTACACATACTAACGTGAAACATATCACATGTATATGATAAGGAACGGAATGCTTAGTATTCCATGATGGCCTCCTTACTATACATATAGTTAAAACACGTTAGGAACAACCTATTATATAATAAAAACATGTTTCTTTTGGTCAACATTGATCACATGACTTGACCTAAGAATATATGAAAGAAGTTAGAGATTTTGTGACTGTGCAAGATTTTTTTTAAACGTTACACCATGATGGTGAGAAAGTTATTAGTTTAAGTGGTTTGGTAATATATATTATTATATTTCAAATATCACAAATAAAATAAGATGGTTAGTCTTAGTAATAAGTATATCTGTTTCCTGAATGTTGTCAATTTAAATTTCCATAAACATTGTCTCTTTCGGCGTTATGCGTTGATAAATCAAGATTACTCCTCGATTTCCTCGTTTGAGAGTCAAATACTTATTTTAATTTTCCAAACCCATCATATTTAAAATAACTAATAGTGACCCGTCGTTTTTCTACAAATAAAATAAAATATAATTT
Source organism: Timema podura (assembly GCA_033556935.1). Lineage (NCBI taxonomy): Eukaryota > Metazoa > Arthropoda > Insecta > Phasmatodea > Timematidae > Timema > Timema podura. Next base: position 30,829,596 of record JAVRXN010000014.1, read on the forward strand.
AAAAAGTAAAACACCTAAAAAGCTATAAAAATTATTGATGTATTAATATCAAGTAATGGTATTGTAAACCAACAAATTTATTCTTGAATAATAATTTAAATCTAAATTTAAACAAATATAGGCCTATTACTATTTTAATAAATTTGACTATCTTAGCTTATACTTACAAATTAAGATGGTTGTATAGTAATATAAATAAACAGTGGTCGCGTCGCGCACATCATCTAACTGACCTTATTTCGATCCCAGATGTGTCAAATAATTTAGTATTTAATTATGGGCTCATCCTTGTACTCAGATAGTGCTATTACTTTCTATAATGCCAGGTATATCTGTATTATTTATTTTGTGGGTCAAGTTGGTGAGGCATGTAATGATTTTATTCTATCTTGAGAAAATGCAATTTAAATAATATGTATGTAAATCTAATTTAATTTAAAATATTTATATTTTAAAAGAAGAACGCATTAAAATTAATATATAGGGCTTATATTTAATTAATTCATCGCATATTGATATACATGGCTTATGTTTAATTAATTCTAAAGAACAGTTCCAAGGATTAATTCCGAAAGAGGAAACCACACACGTTTATATTTATTTATATGTCATCACTGTGACTTTCGACGAAATAGATCAACAACGGATCTAGTTTCTTACTCAATTAATATTAGAAAAAAGTGGTAATACAACAGGATAGGTTCATCATTATGCATACATTTTTAAAATGATTCAGTTAAAAGAAATAAATTATATAAATTTTAGTTAAGTTTGAGATACCCAAAAAATTTGTCAAGTTAATTGACTGATACACTTAGGAGGGTACGGGTTGGATGTCACTTATCAGATATTTCGAAATATTAATGGGTTGAAACAAGGAGATGCACTTTCCACATTACTTTTTAATCTAGCCTTAGAGTACGCTATTAGGTAGATGCATGAGAGTAAGATAGGGTTGACATTAAAAGGTACATGCAACTATTAGGATATGTGGATGGTTTAAGCTTTGTTGGCAATAGTAAGGAAGCTGTTGTAAGAAATGCAGAAATTTTACTACAGGTTAGTAAAAAAAATGTTTAAAAGTGTGATCGTAGTAAAATAGATAATCACACAGATAACACAGATTGGGGTCGTTTAAAATTTAGAAGATTACTGCGAACACATATCATCTGACAGGGTTTATGAATTTAAATATTTAGGAACAATTTTAACTAGCAATAAATATATTAGATTGGAAATTAGGAAAAGAAACAGTCAGGAAATGAGCCTATTACTAGGTCAGTAAGTGGTTGACATATCACCTGCTGTCCAGGAAAGTAAAAATCATAATATTTACAACTATAAATTTGCCGGGTGCTTTCTAATTGGTGTGAAACGTGGTCTCTTACTTACATGACGAAAAAAATCTAGGGTTTTCGAAAACAAGGTTCTTTGGAAGATATTTGGTCCAAAAAGGTATGAGCCTACTGGGTATATTTATATATAATATATATACCTTGATCGCATTTCACACAATTGACTTTTTTATACACATGTTTTCTTCTTTTGAGATTATTACTTTTATACATGCTTTAAACGAAATGAAATTAATTAACTTAAAGTAAAATTTGAGTTTATTAATTTTAAAATAATCAAATTTTTGTTTATTTAGCTTCCAGCCAAATTCTAGAGTCACCCCACTGTGACTTGAACCAAATTCTCTCATAGGAGATCCTTGTAGAACAACTTCTGAAAAATCTTGATCCACGGCTAGGATTTTTAAAAGAAAATTAGGCCCTAAGTAACAATACTAAGGTTTAGTATAAAAAAAAAGTTATCAGTAAATGAGACCAAACTAAATGTAACCTATTCTGTTGTTTTTTGTTGTATTTAGTTGCTCTCGTTGTGGTTCATGTCAGAAAGCTTGCTGCACTGAGAACATAAATTAGTTTTGATTGATTGTTCTGGGTTCATTAAGGAAAAAAATGTTTTCAAGCCCTGAAGGATACTAAAGAAACTGAGCCAGAGAATTGTAGTGGGGCCCATTTCCCCCTGTCAAGAGACATTAGGAGCATTTTGAACGTTGAGGAATATATACGACACGGAAATTAAGAAGTCAGTTAAAATGAAGGTGTTACCATTCTGATGACAGCCTTTCAGGAGCTCTAGTAAAGATTTCTATTTTTACTTTCAAACATAATTCTTTATCTTGTCGGCGGGAATAATATATCTTACCATCGTGAAACCACATTTATTTGAACCCGGATGTTTCTAGATTTGGTATTACTCTGTATACTCATTTAATATGTTTCATTTGATAAATGTTCAAAAATAATAATTCAATAACTGATTTTTGCTATCAATAATTTAATATTTTTCAAGCTATAAAGCAAATATAATAAACCAACAGTTTAAACAAATATAATTTAAAAACACTTATGATAAAGATTATCCTAATTATTTATGGATCAAATTATTTTCCCTGAATAGAAATGTTATCAAGTTTGATTCTATCAATATCATTATATTATGCATAGTAATACAATATTTAATATTAATGTATGTAATAATTAATATTATTTCATGCATAATTATTTTAATAGATAGTAGTTTTAATTTTAGTTCTAATGTTTTTTTATGTAAATTAATATATATTTTAATATTGTATTACTTATTTGAAAACATTGTTTTTAAAAACTAACGTTTGATTTATTCTTTAAAACTTGTAAAATAATATTTTGAAACGATATTCTTAATGCAAATGAATTTACAATAATTCTAACAGAAGGACTATGTTGCACGGTTAGTGAGATACTACAAGCCAGGTTCGATTCAATAGATACAGATTAATTTGTATTTTATTTTATCACCAAGATACTAAAATTCATGTCACTGCGATGAGAGTTCAATTGTTCAATGTGCTTTGTTATTTTAAATTGGTTCGTAAGTCACTGGTTAATGAGTTGACTGTAAATATTTAGGAATAACTTTAACTAGCAATAACGATAGTAGAAGTGGAAATTAGAAAAATAATACATTCGGGGAATGCATGCTGTTTCTTGGTCAGTATGTTGTTTACATCTCGCCTGTTGTTAAAAAATGTAGAACTCAGAATATACAAAAGAATAATGTTACAGGTTGTGCTCTATGAGTGTGAAATTGACATATTAAGAAAACATATTTAGGATGTTTGAAAACAAGGTGCTAAAAACAAATATCTTCCTAGATAATGAAGAGTGGAGGAGGTTGCATATTGATGGGATACATACCCTGTACTCATAATAAGACATTGTTAGAATAACAAAGTCTCGTAGATTACGGTGGACAGGACATACAGCGTGAGTGGGAGAATTTAGAACCTTGTTCAGGGTGCTTGCTTGCTAACCCTATGGGAAGACCTAGACGCAGATGGGACGATAACATTAGAATGGATCGGAAAGAGATAGGGTGTAATGAGGTTGACTGGATATAACTAGCTAAAGATAGAGATAGGTGGCGTACTTTTGTAAGTGCAGCAATGAACTTTCGAGTTCCTTATGTCATAGAGTAATTAAGTCAAGAAATATAACCACACATTTATAAAGTAACGTTAAAAATTAATTAAATGTTGTGCTAGTAATCTCTCTCTATAATAATCTAGAACGTAAAAGTAGGTCTACGAACTTTTTCTATATGTTAAATTCGTTTTTAAATTACCGCGTCTTAGAATTTCTTCAGGATATTCGCATATATAAAATTATTCTAATGGGAAAGGATGAGGAAGGAAGAATTTTAGAGGTACTCTACCCGCATTTGCGTGGAAGGAGAGTAGAAAACCTTTTAGGGAAAACCCCCCTCGGTATACCTGACTTGGCTTAGAGCCCCGATATCTCCATGTTCGCCAGGCCGGTCTAACACGAGAATGATGCCTTAGACAATTTTACCACTGAAGCGGGTTTGGAAATGTTCATTTGCAAGAAAATATAGGTGTAGATGCATCCTCTAAACAATGTTCATCACCCCCTACTCCTCCATTATTTAAATTAAGCGGTTAGTAGCCATGAGGTGGAACATTGAACGTAACTTTTGTTTTGTACACCGTGCCAAATATTGGTTAGTAATATCCGCATATTTACACTAATGGCTAGGGAAAGCGTAGGTATGTTTGAAAGAAAATATAATCTCACCTCACGCAAATGCGGATACACCTACTCTGAATTTAATCTTCCTAATCCCTAATTTATTAGCGTAATAAGTACATTTGTTTATAACCTGAAAAGATTATAAAACGCTGTGCTAAAAACAATAAAAAAAATTCTTTTCACTATTTACAACATGTGAAAATGAACTTTTATGCGGATATGTCCATGTAATTTATATAATTTTATTATTTGTTTAAAAGGATATAAAATTTAAGATATCTGTCATAGAGACTACTGGTAAACTATTTTTTATGGGAGAATTTTATTATTTAGTTGCCCTTTACACTCAAAAATATTCAAACCCTTAAACATCTCAAATTTACAGTGTATTTTCAAAACGATATTTTATAGCAAACTTATATTTGGCTCTTAAAAAAGTCCATTCATATTGTAGGTTAAGAGTTACGACTGAGACCGTGTGGTCTAATACTATTGTCCGGAAATTGGAGTCACACGTCACGCGTTACGTTGAATGGGACATAATGTGACCAAAGTGATAGGGCAGCAAGTCTCCGAAGAATGCTGTCGAGAAGGGAATGCTTGCTCCCTTTTGTTGTCAGGACAAGGTCTCGGCTTTTTGGGACTAGACACATTTAGATGCAAAGTAAAATATTCTCTTAAAGAGTCGTTCCACTAGTGAACCTTGGCTCATAATGTACACAAACTTATTGGTTACTTATTAAATACTTCACAGGAGGGTAGAGGGGAGACTTTAATTTTTAATCTACTCTACATATTATTTACATAACACAGAGCTAGGGTGTACTTTTCCTGCTATTTATTACGGTTTTATAGATTACTGCAAGTGGGGTGTAGCCTCTTTCGTTTTATAAACCTTCATAAGAGTCACATCCATCATAATTAATTTTTTTCTATTTGTTGTATTGCAACAGTAGAAATAAATATGTAGCAGTAGGTTTTAGAAGGAGTGGCAGAAATGAGAAACATTTGTCATGCAACTATTTCCTAAATTTTTTGTATTGTAACACCAGAAATAAATATTTAGCAGAAGGAGTGGCAGAAATGAGAAACATTATGCATCTGTTTCCAAGATTTGTTGTGTTGCAACAGCAGACGTACATATTTATCCGTAGGTTTTAGAAGAAACAGCAGAAATGGGAAACATTTGTCGTGTAACTGTTTCCTGGATTTGTTTTATTGCAACATCAGAAATAAATATATACCAGTAGATTTCAGAAGAAACGGTATAAATGGGAAACATTTGTCATGTAATTGTTTCCTAGATTAGTTGCATTTCAACGGCAGAAATAAATATATAGCAGTAGGTTGTAAAAAGAGCTACAGAAATGGGAAAAATTTGACGTTTAACTGAAGTCTGTAAATTAATGGGAAACTTAGGTATACAGTAACCTAATAATGCCTTTGCCTACCTTTGAGTGGTAAGACAGGATAATGTTTCCCACTTAATATATTTAGGTTTTTTTCCGGTGAATTTTAAAGATTATTGAAACAAAGTCAATACATACTTAAATAATTCTAAAAATAGTCCTAATCCTAAATAATTCTGATCGTAAACATAATTGTTTCATTTACAACTTTGCCTATTTGGTCTATTCTCAAAAATGGCTACTAAGAATCTTTCTATCAGGCTGTAGGTTAAAATAAAGTCCGTAAAAGATAGAAAAAAAAACCGCTTCGGTAAGCTGCATGGTCTAAGTCGCTACTCTGCAGTAGACTAGACTGCTGATGATGGGGAAATCTAGGGGTTGGGTGTACTAAGGATGATTTTTCCAAAATGGTTTTCCGCTCTCCCTCCACTAGCGTAACTAGTGCATAGGCTTATAAATCGAACGGATAGTAACATAGTGCTAAAAATAAAAAATCTTACTTTTTATCCACATCAATTATGCCCAGGCGCAAACAGTAGAATTAGTGTTTACACTCGTTAATGTAAGAGGGAAATGCTTTCAGAAAAAAACAAGAAGTATAATAGACTGGACTGCCTTTTCTTCCTTCTCTTTCTATTTCGTACATTGAGTTCTAAGTGTGATGGTGCTTATAGTTCTAGTAATTTCAACAGTCCTTGGTATATGTCATGGACATATTGCGTTTTATGAGAAACTTTTTAAACGAAAAGAGGTATCAAATTCATGGACTCCCATGACATATCTAAGAAATGTTGATAATACAACGCGTAGGAAATTAAGACTAATCGTATTTACTGAAGCAATATTTTATTTACTTTTGTCAAAAATAGAATTGTAATATAAACTGCAACAATATAGACCTTAACTCACGTTCTTTTACATCCCACCTTAAATACTATGAAGAAATAAATGGCAAGACGCACTGCACATCTTTCTGTTCCATCTTAAAACTAGCATAAATACCCGTTGTTACCCGGGGTAGCCGCGCAACGCTTTGCGTAACTACCGCGGGCAACGACTTTCTTTGTTTCAAACCGAAAAAAATTTACTTCATTTCATTTCTTCCAATACAGTTTTCAATAAAAAATAAAAACTCTAATAAAAAATTTAAAATTCAAGCTTCTAGGTGCACATGGTCCTGCACAGCGGATATTAATATTTAAATTTCAGACCTCTGCCTGTGGTAGATAAAGCTCAATGTTCTAGCCAGACTGACAAACAAACAAACAAACAACAAACAAACAAATGCTTCATTTTATTATTATAGACAGAGACAATTACTGAAAACTCGTAAGATTTATAAAACTAAATAATATACATTTTTGTAGAAACATTCCACTAAAGAGCATAAATTAAATAGTATATACTGTTACAGAAACATTGAGAAAAGTGTAACATCTCTCATTTCAATTTTCAAAGAGCTGCATAGAAAATTTAACATGATTGCTAATAGTTAGAAACTATTGGTTTTATAAAAATATAATTTAATAAAAAGATTTCTAACTGTAATATTACTACAATTTTACAATGAAATATTATTTCGTATTCGAAATAGTTTTGGAGATATAATCAAAATTGGAAACGCCTGCTTCTATAATGTGTCCTCAAAGCCATTTTCATGGAGGATTGAGAATTTAAATTTTGTTTATGCTGTTAAAAAGTGCCTGGATACAAAATGTAATCAAAATCGTTAATTCGGACTTGGAGAAAATCATGTTTTTCTCTTTTTGACCTTAGGTATATTACCCTTAATTTTAGAATTGGATATTTGATTCCGAAAATTCTCGGAGGACCTTATGAAAACCTTAGATATCAATTTTAGCCGCATCGCGAAAACCCCTTTTTCGGTTTCAAGGGTTCATAAAACGTTGACTTTTTTTTATCAAAATCTCAATCTAGTTTTTTTTTACGATCACAATATTTCTTTCTCCGAGAGGTCGGGAGAAAGTAAAAAAGGACGCGTAACATTAAAAATAATCACTTTGAAAAGCTGGCGTCAGGTAAACGGAGCCCCTGGCGGCTGCGTGCACTTGATCTACCTGTCCTGATGGTTGGAGTGTCCCAGGTTTATGAGCGGTGTCAGGCACGTAACTCGCGTCCGAGCCACGCCCAGTTCACACGCGCGTGCGTCTTGCGTGGCTCACACAGCATGTGGGCGAGCGCGGCCTCACTAGGGGCTGCCGCAGGGTCTATCCTTGTTGCGGTACACTCAAATCGTCCGAGACAGACTTGGAGGGATGAAACTATTTCCGCCGGAATAATTTGTAAGTGCTCATCCAAACCTTAGCATAGCCACTTTCTTTGCTAAGGATCCTAGATTCATTTCCTGTCATGGCTGAAGTATTTTGTTCAGTGTTAATTCAAAACCTTAGCTCAGTCACTTTCTTGCTAAGTATCCTAGATTAATTTCCTGTCATGGCTGAAGTATTTGGTTCAGTGTTAATTCAAAACCTTAGCTCAGTCACTTCTTTGCTAAGGATCCTAGATTCATTTCCTGTCATGGCTGAAGTATTGAGTTCAGTGCTCATCCAACACCTTAACTCAGTCACTTTCTTAGCTAAGGAGCCTAGGTTCATATCCTATCATGGCTGAAATATTTACTTCAGTGCTCAACTTAGACCTTAACTCACTCATTAGCGCATCTCTCTCTTAATAAGGATCCTAGGTTCAATTCCTTTCATGGCTGAAGTAATTGGCTCAGTGCTCATCTTAGCTCAATCCCTAACGCCTCCCTCTGTTTATATGAGGACCCTAGGTTCAATTACTGTCGGTGTTGAAATATTCAGCGTTGATGAAACTGTTTTGTTTTCGTCGCGTCTTAGTGACCATACGGGCTATCTGCATTTTAATTATAATTTTTGAGGTAGAAATAAGGAAGGTGGATTTTAGAGGAAATGTACCCATATCTGCGTGGAGGGAGGGTGAGAAAATGTTGAGAGAAAATAAGTTTTACTAAAACTTGCCGGGACTCTAATAAATCAACATTCTTGCTTGTCCTAATCACAGGCCTGTAGCAAAATCCAGTGAAAGTTCAAACATATTGGGGTTTTGGTGAAAATTTACATCTCAAAACTTTTTTTCAGAGAACACAACACGTTTTTTATTACATTAGGATTCTTGTCATAATAGCATACATACAGTCACCGAATAGTGTAAATTAGTATAGGTTATTTAATTTATTCTATTTTATATATTTTTAATTTTTAATGCCGTGTTTTACTACCGGTTTAGGCTATACGCACGCATATGTATTAATTACGATAGTGAATTAGGGATTAGAAAGGTTGAATATAGAGGAAGTGTGTCTACATTGGTGTGGAGGGAGAGTGAAAAAGCACTTAGGGAAAAAAACTTCAGTACATCTGACCGGGATTCGAACCCTTATCTCCCTGTCATTGGCAGTCTGGTTTATTACTTGAGTGACGCCTTAGATCATGCGGCCACCGAAACGGGCTCTGTATGGATTTATCTTTAATTAAGTTTTAAATTAACCTTCAACCATCTTAATGTTTTTGTATTTATTTATAGAATTTCTGAGTTTATTTTATTTACCAAATATTTAAAACATAAGAAGTATTACCACAAATTATATTAATTTATACTATCCCAGAGATCAAAAATATTTCTAAGTAATAAAATATATTTATTATATTATTTTTATAGAACATTTATTTTTAAACTAACACGCTTGACAAAAAGGTTCTTAACGACTTATGTAAGAGGTTAAAGTGAGAGTGTAGGGGACGCGAGAAAAGGGCAGGTTTTTTTTGCAGGTTTTAATAGAAAAACCTTTTTTGGCCAAAATAAATCTAATGTTTCTCCAGTGAGTTCAACAGTTCTTGAATATCTATATAAGGTGTCCTGGAATTTAATGACAACTTTTTATCTTAATTCAAAAAGTTTTTCATCTAATGGCTCTATGCTCATGACATAGATTCAACAACTGTTGATATCAACATGTGAAAAAAAATTAAGCTCAATGTTTCTACTGGAGATTTTTTTTTATTTTGCCCCAATAAATTCTTTTGCTATAAAAATGCATAAACACTAACCTTTATCGCGTTCCCTACATCCCAACCTTAAGGATACAACATCTAATGAAGAGTAAATGTACCAGTATTCACATGATTGGAGGATGTTAAACCTTAATATAAAAAAAAAACCTGGTTTGCATCAGGCTGGTATTAGATTACGTGAATTCCAAGATCAGACTTAGCACACCTGTGTTTAACTATCCCTACGAGTTACATGAATAATTACAATCAATTACTAATTATTAACATACTTAAGAAATGAAAGTCACTAATTATTTTAGAAATAAATATATTTGATAGCGCTCCTTCCTTCCCGATCCTAGCATAAACAAAGCTAGTTTTGAAATGTGTACATGTGTGAAGATAATAACATCGACAGCCTGCTTTATTCTTAACGCTACTACTTTTGTACCACACAAAGCCCAATTTTATGACACCTTGTCTTGGGTACAAACAAAAAAACACGGATTTTTATTTGATTATAACGAACAGGTTCTTACTATCATAAGTATTATGTTTTTATGTTCTAATAAGCAGATTACATATTTTGTTCGTGTCCAAAGCTCAATATGTGTGGTCCTTGTAAATTGTAATCAGTAAAATATAAATCCATCGTTTGATCTAGCTGTGTGTAATAACGAGGGATGACTGGTCTCTTTTGTTTCTTAATGAGATTGGATGACTGACGACTAGCTGCGGTGTAAGACTCTGATGACACTAACAATGTCCCTGAACAAGGTTTATTGATTAAATAGCTCATAGATAAAACAAAATATCTTAAATATATAGTTTTGTTTTATGTTCTAGGTTGTCATTATATAGTTCCCTTTAAAACATTATATCATTTTTCTGTCTACATAGAATGTAATTGTATATTATTATTTTTATTAAAATTCAAATGAGTAAAATACAGTAAGATTGATTGCTAAATATATATTGAATAATGAATATTTCTATAAATTCCCCTTAAAATAATGTACACTTACATTATACTATAATGTTTTTAAGTAATAAGAAACTATTTAAATCTACAATATTATTTTGTAGAAAAGATTGGTTTTTTTATTATTATTATTTATATTATTAATATTAATATTTATATTTATTTTTGATATTGAAAAAAAAAAGTATTATTAGTTAAACTGTACCATGACTACAACCTTTTTTTACTACCTTTCCCTTGATTAGGAAAATTACCAAATATATATAAAAATTATATCATTGTTTAAAAAATTATGTATATTATTTCACAAAACTAATTTTGATGTAGTTTTATGATCTTTGGGTGAATCTTTCTCAATATAGAGTTAATAGACTACTGATGATACATTTCAAAGTTTAATCAGGAATGTTATATTCTAAAATGGAAGTTAAAATAGTAATTCTAGTTTTAATATAAATTATTATTTTAACTTAATTTGAAAAATAAATTAATTTTTTAAATATGAGACCTTTAATTGAAAATGCCTAGTGTAACTCAGACAAAACAATAAATACTAATTTTGAATTTTGAAGATATTTAGAGGCTTAGCTAAAAACCATAGATCTAAACTAGAATTATAGTTTTCAATCCTAACTACTACTGTCTGTAGTTTATTTAAACGGAATAATGAATGGCCAAAAAACAGAAAACAGCCCACAGCAGTGGAAGATACTCAAATACTAGTGCAAGATGTAGCTTTCACGACATAAGTTACTGAAGGAATTTTAATTAGGGTAGGAATTAAGAAGGTAGAATTCAATGAAAATGTTTCAGTATTTGCGTGGAGGAAGACGTGGACACAATTTAAGAAAAAAACTACTTAACAAACTTGTTCAGAATTCGAATCCCGACCTCCCCGTCACTGGAAGGCCGTATTAAGGGGCCATCCTTAAATTAAGTCAGGGCTTTTTTTAAAAGGTTAGCCTACATATTCCTTTATTATCTTAGTTATCATGCTAGTAAGTAATTTTAATTAGCGGTACAAAATTAAAAAGGGTATGTGTTAGTGGTAAATGTGTTCAGATTTGCGTTAGGGGGAAACTCGTGGCACAAATTTATGATGAATTTAAAACTAACCCAACAACTTGTGAATTGGAATGCCCAGACCTCCCCGTGTCGGAGGCCATTTAATGTAGGTCCATCCTAAATTACTTCAGCTTTTTGGTTAAAAGGGGTTAGTAATCCTGCTAATTAATTTTAAATATAATAGCAAAAAATATAAATAAAGGTGTTTTCTTAAACTAAAAATAAATATATTAACTCTAAAATTCCCTTATAGTTTAATCTACTTGGACGTGTATAGCTAATTTTACTGCAATAAAATATTTAAATCTTATATCACTCACTTTATTACTAACTCTTATATTTATAAAAATAAACGATTAAAATAATCTAATTTGACAAACCGTAAAAATATACGTAAGAGAGTGTGTGGGGGGGGGGGGGGAAGGGGGGTGTTGTTGAAATTCTTACGATCCCTTACGTGGGAGAAGAAAGAGGGTGGTGCCGAAAAATTAATACTGTTTTAAGGACGGCCTCTTAGATGAGTTCTTGTCACGTGCCCATCAATGTGAGTATTTAATATTCAAACTAAAGCTCCTTTCTCTAAAAGCCATGTTTTCATAATATTTTTTTGTTCAAATATAAGTTGAAAGCAAAATTATAAACAACACACTTATTGTTCTACCGTTGATCTATGAATGTTAATCATTATTCACTGGCATGCGTAAGATGGGCTAGTGCACTGGGACTGACTGAAATCTAAGTTGACATTTACTCTCTCCTCTTTTGGTTTTATCAAATACTTAAAAGTAATGACATAGCGCCATTTTCAGGAAACACTCAGAAAAAAAAAAATGCCTTTCACTTTTATCTAGGGATGTGATATTATATTGTTCATTTCTAGTTTCGAAGAGACCCGCTTCGATTGTCGAATGGTCTAAGTCATCACTCAAAAGACTGCCATCGATGGCAGGAAGATAGGGTTCGAATCCTTGTCGGGTTTACTGAAGATTTTTTTTTCAAAATAGTTTATCACTCTCCCCCACGCAAATACGAATAAACTTCCATTAAATTCACGTACTCTCCTTAACACATTAGCGTGATTAATATTTATACTTAAACCGGGAAAGGGTAGTAAAAACGGCGATAAAAAACGTTGGAAGGTAAGGATCGATAACAGAAACGAAAGAATAAGCAGAAAATATTATAAGATTATTATTTTTGAGTGAGTTTTATTATCGGGAATGTTGATGTTTTTCTCTATATAATACTTAGAATAATTTTTGTTCTTATCTAGTAGCAATGGATACAATTTGAAATTAAAATATAGTTTTTACTATATCCAAATTTGCGTTGAAAGGAGATGGTAAAAAACCGTAGCGACAAATCACTATGCCAAACTACCCCACAGTACACCCGTCTGGTATTAAAAACCCCACATTCTCATCCACGCTTACCTTGTGTAGTACAAGCCACACCTCAGACCACGTATACACCGATGCCTCTACAAATTTACAAGAACTAACTTAAGATGGCGTATCTTCATCCAAAAAACATCCCCAGAAGACATTTATCATTTGAGGTAATTCCCTACCACCTTTTATAATGTTTGTTGTTGAAAAGCTTTTATCCACGAAGAGCAATAATTATCTTCATAACGTTCATGTTGGTAACCAGAGTGTATAATTTTCGACGAACCTGGAGCAATTCCCTCAAGATGAAGTCATGAGACCCCGTATTTTTTAAGGGCAAAATTTCCTCCCCCCCCCCCCCCAACGTTTCTTAACAACGTATTATTTGAGCACCGGTCGCTTGTGATCTCCATTACATGTATCATATTTACATGCCTTTCAAAATAATTAGTATTACTTGCGTGTTATTCGAACTGTCAGCAGGCTCAACATATTCATTATTATTCCCAGAACTTCAAACATAACAGTATTAAGACATTAAAAGTAAATATAGCAAGGTACCTTTTTTTTGTATGATCTCTTTAAAAAAGTATGTAAATATTTACAATATCTTTATTATGTTCGTGTCACCTTCAACGTTCATAGCAAAACTAATCTTAAATCAATATATTTATTTCCCTGGATAAATATTTCTTCTGAGCAAATTTCATGAATAAAAAACTTAACAGCAGTGCTCCTTATAAATATATAGTTTCCTTATATATACAACGTTTATTTACATACATAAAACGTCAAATATATATAAATATATATTTAAATAAAAGGGGACGTTATATAATATATATATAATATACATATAAGGAGTTTTGCTATTATTTCTTCTACTTATGAAATGTGCGACATTCTAAAGAAATATTTGTGTAGGAAACTAAATATACTAATTTAGAAGGATTTTGTATATGAATATTGAAAGTGGCACGAACACAACAAAGATATTGTAAAGCATTTATCTACATTTCTTTTAAAAGATATCATACACACATAAAATATTACCTTGGCATATTTACTCTTAATGTCTTAATAATGTGTGGTTAAAGGCCTGAGAATAGTAATGAATATATTGTGGACATTGTATATATATATGCATATACATGTACATATATTTATAAATATGTGTGTATGTGTATACATATGTATATATACATGTGTATTCATATGTAATTTTATGTATATATGTATTATGTGTATGTATATATATGTATGTATATATGTGTATTATATGTTGTATATTGATATATGTATGTATATGTGTATGTAGTATATGTATGTTGTATGTGTATATATGTGTGTATGTGTATGTATATGTGTGTATGGTATATGTGTGTGTATGTGTATATGTGTGTATGTATATATGTGTATGTATATATGTATGTTATGTATATATGTGTATGTATATATGTGTATGTATATATGTGTATGTATATTATGTGTATGTATATATATTGTATGTATATATATGTGTATGTATATAGTGTATGTATATATATTGTGATATATTGTATGTATTATATATGTATTATGTGTATGTATGTATGTATATATATGTATATATGTGTATGTATTATATATATATATATACAACGTCCACTTTCTAGAACAGACACATCACCAAGCCTTCCGGCCGTTTATTCATCCCTGTGACAGGGGAAACCCCAATTACAGTAGTGATGAATTTTTCTACCACGTCAGGAATAGAAACCTTGACCCTTAGCTAAGTAAGTAAACACGCTACCAGCTAAAGTATTGGACTACCATCTAAATTAATGGATAAACATATTTAATTAATCTCGGCAATAAAATATATACTCCCATTCACATATACATGAATAAGAAATAAGTTTCTTCCTATGAATAATGTACTGTTCATATGTGGGCATTATTTGTTCTAGTTACGCTTATGTGACAGGGATGAAGAAGGAACTAATTTGCGTGGAGGAAGATTGAAAAATCATTAATTTAAAAATTCGACTATAGTACACCTGGTTGAGATTCGAATCTCGACCTTCCATTAGCAGCATAGAAGACAAACCTTACATTAAGTCCACCGATGCGGGAGTAAATCTCGTTTTGAGAGCTCAACTGTTTTGTGTAGCAACAAGAAACAAGGGAGATCCGTATGATTCATCTGGGGGGGGGGGGGGGGGGGAGAAAAGGACCATCTGGTAAACCAATTAGAGAAGCAATGACCTTGCCAAGGAGTCGATATAGCTAGACTGTTAACTGCTTCCAGAAGAGACTTTGTCAAAACTACCAACCACCTGCTGCCTATTCATCGCAATTGTTTAAAAACTAGAGCTGGAAATTCAGTTAGAATTTTTTTCATCATTTTGTAAATGTAAATGCCTTAGCGTTGAATTTTTTGAATCTTTAGCTATTACCGCATATTTTCACGAATAATCAATGTAGTCCCCACCGGTGGACACTTGAACAAAGGTGACCGTCTCATGGTGGTCAGGGATCAATTATCTGGCGAGTGTACTGAGGTGATTCGAACCAAAATAGGTTCCCGCTCTCCCTTCACGCAGATTCAGGTACACTTATTATTAATTCTACCTTACTCACCCTTATTCCATTATTTTTAATATTCTGACAGTCCGGACAGGCAGTAAGACGTAAGTCACTCAACATAATATACATCTATTTCAAAAAGGAGACATTTAATTTTTCAAAATAATTTCATAAAAATTAATTGATATTTTTTTTAGGCACTGCATTTTACTACCCAAACAGACTGTTTCACATGAATGAGATATGGTTGAGTAAGATATGAATTTTAGGGAAGTGTATTCTCATTCACATAGAGAGATAAAAAGAGAGAACTAGAGAGGAAACAAGAACAATTATGTAAAAAAATTTCAGCACTTTCCGGTCGGGAATCGAGCCCCAAAATTCTCGTCATCGGAAAATCAACTAGATGAGCTTGATGTTTAATCCAAGCCCTAATTCTATGTCAGTATCTGGGTATTAATTTAAATATTATTTGCTATACCCGTTTAATTTGTCTAAGGACAAACAAATATAGTAGCTAATGACCAAAGAGCCGGTTGGTTTCTCGAGACTGCCTGTGTTGCTCCACGTGGGATGCTGGCGTCTGGACCATCACGTCATTACATACACGTCCCGTGACAGGTGGAGTTGAAATGGCAGTAGCGGAGATAAAGGAGGCCAGAGCGACCTCTGTCTCGACACTGTCAACTACCTGGCCAACAAGATCGCTTTCTCTCTCCTTTTTCTCTCTATTCTCTCTCTCTTGTTCTCCTATTCTGTACCAACCCAACATCTACAGTCAACCTCCTAGCCGTTCTCTTGTTGGCAAGAAGAACACGCCAGCCGATCGAAAGATACAATTTTCTCTCAAGCTACAGCCTCTTCGGTTCAGTTGATGGAGGAAGGGCTAGCTATGACCTGTAGCTCTGCTTATATAAAATGACTATTTTCTGGAAAGTTTTGTAATATTATTTTTTGGCAGGAAATTAGGGATCTTTGATTCGTAGGAGAAAACCTAAGGGAGAATCTTTTCGTTAAGTCTTTGTTTGATGATTATGAGTCATATCCAGGCGAAAAATTGCATAAGTCAACTATTTTTCTTGTCGAAATACAGATTTTTTTAAAAAAAGTAGAGCTCGGAAGTTTTGTGATTTTTATGTAAAACTACAACTCAAGGCTTTTTTTTACTACACAACCTTACCACTTTTAAATTATGACATTGGGTGTCCATACATTCACCTAAACAACGTAAATTTAATATATATTATATGTAGTTTGCGGCTTCGCTAAATAAATTTTTTAAGATTTGATTTTATAATCTTTAAAATAGATAATTATTGTTAAAATAAAATCTATTTGTTAGAGATCAATAAAGTGCTGTCCAGATAAATGGTCGTTTCTGAAATTACCACTTCTTCTGTGAATAAATCTGGTCTTTAGCGTAATGAAGCGTCTCGACTTAATTACATATTCAAACACCAAGATACGTGACTCATTAGTTAACATCTCTGGGTTGCTGGTAAAAACTAAATGAGTGAAAAACACTTCCGAATTACCAATAAAACAAATGGTCTTTCTATGTTATTATTATGTCTCGTGCTCCATGGCTTACTACCCATTTGGGCTATCAGCATATCCACCCTAATGGGGTGGGGTTTGGGTGGTAAAAATGAGAAAATATACCCTCATTTGTGTTGAGGGAAAGTGGAAAACTATCTAGTAAAAAACTTCCAGTATATTCGACCAGATTTCAGGCGTCGATCTTCTCACACTGACGATTCAGTCTATTGTGAGTGTGACGTCCTAGACAGTGAAACCCCCAATGCGGGATATGTTACTAATATCTTACGTTTAACCCCAAGACTCTAAACGATTTAATCTAGGTGGAGGCTATAGGAGGGAAGTTTTAGGTTAAGTAGACTATCTTATTATAGTGAATAGGAGATAGGAAAATCACAGCGATAACTCACACGTGGGAAATTATCCTCATTGCACTCGGATGGTATTCAAACCTCGAGCTCCTCTTTATCACCAATCACATTTATTGTGGTCTTGATGTCGTATACCGCGTAACCACTGGTTCTGGATAATTTTTCAATCTCTTAAAGCAAAAGACTACAGCTTTTAAAAAACTGAACATTTTGCGCTTTTAATGACATAATCATTCAACAAGAAAGTAACCATTTGTTTAGCACCGTGTCTTACTTCCCATTCTGGTTAATTACGCTAATAGTTTTATGGATTACGACGAATATATTTAGAGGAAGTGTACCTACATTTGCGTGGAGGTGAAATGAAAAACTCTTTTATAAAAACCACCCTCAGTACATCCAACTGAGATCCGAACCTCAATCTCCCCTCATCGGCGGTCTAATCTAATGCAAGATAGCGCGTTAGACCGCTTGATTCACCGAAACGTGTAAAAGGACTATTGCGACGACCATGTTTGTGTATATGGCTCTTTTACAATTTTGTAAAAGAACTCCGGCTTCGATAATTTTACTTCCATTGTCTCTCCATTTATGGGTCAGTGGGTCTTCAAATTATTATTTTTAACTATAGTTATTTTGACCAAATCAGAGTCTAAAAAGTTAAAATAAGCCTCTGGATTTTTTTCTTATAAAGTAGGCCTATAGCCTTATACAGAGAAACTTGTTTCTTAAATTAGTATTTTCTTCGTTCTTCTTTTTTAACACCGCATCTTACTACCCGTTTGGGTTATACGCTCAAGTATTCTACTAATTATGCTAATGGGTTAGGAATTGGGAAGGTTGAATTTCAGAGGAAATGAATCCGCGTTTGCGTGGAGGGAGAGTGGAAAACCATCTAGGAACCCACCCCCCAGTTCACCCGACCGAGATTTGAACCTCGATCTCACCGTCCTCGGCAGTCTAGCTCAACACAACGCTAGCGCATTATCTAACTACGCCACCGAGTCGGGTCCTTAAATTAGTAAGATCTACATCAAACAAAGCACTAATCCGCTCTAGTTTAAACGCTCACTGCCGGCGACGTGCACTGACCACCAAAATAATTGGACATAGACTAAAATATATGAACGGCTACCATACAAAAACATTTTCGATAATTACCTGAAGTAATGAGAGCTGTAGTAACGTTCATCACTTCTGAATGTAATCAACGATTGAAGAGTGTGTCGAGCGTCGTTGAGATGGGATATCAAAAAATACTGCCTCAAAGAAAAGCTGTGGAAGAAAAACTTCAAAACAATTGGTATATTTTCGGTAGACCTGGTGGTCTATGGGTAAGGTGTCAGACTTCTGTGCTAAGGGTTCGGGGTTCAATCCTCGGTCCCGGCACAGATTTATATGATTGGCAAACCCTTCCTTCACCTCTTACAAGACTTGTATTAACCACAACTTGTGAATGTGAGGAATGCCAGGCTTCCACCGAGATCCTTCATTTCACCTCACAACCACCCAACCATTACACATTAGCGTAAGTGCTATAACTGAACGGGTAGTAAGACGCGGTGCTAATAATAGTAATATTAATAATATATATATTTTCAACAATCACCTTGAATAAAAAAGTCTCCTCTATTTTTGTTGAAGCCTACACATTTTTAACAAATAAATTGCTTCAATGGCCACATGGTCTTAGGCATCACCCTCGTGTTGGACTAGACTGCCGATGACAGGGAGATTGGGCTTCGAAACCGGTCGTGTGTACTGAGTGTGATTTTTCAAAATAGTTTTTCCACTCTTCCTCCGTGCAATTGTAGATACACTTAATCTAAATTGAACCTTCCTCATACCTAACTCATTAGTGTAATTAGTACGTAGGTAGTAAGACGCTGGTAACAGTAAATTGCTGATTTCTTAGCTTACAAACAAGCAAATAGTTTTACGTTATTTTTCATTAAAGAAATAAATAATGTCAAATATATTAATATAAATGTAAGTTATTTTAATTAAGATTTTTATATCTCTGGGTTTGAAATAGAACAACATATTTACCTATTTATACATCCAATCATTTCTGGTGTTGGAATCTTGGCTCAGATGACAAATAAAATGAGTGGAAAGTGTTTGTGATTGGTCTAAATTGGCCAATCAATTCAAACGCTATGTAAGGCTCTCACCGAATCCAACAGACAGGTAAACAAATGATCACATATAAATACTTTGCTTATTTCGAATAATTTTAAAGTGGTATGAAAGGAAACTCGAGGTAAGCCTTAAATTGTGTATAACTACTACGTAACGATTTAACTTTTTTTTTATATAGCACCGCATCTTACTACCCGTTCGGGCTAGACGCTTATGTACTAATTACGTTAATGATTTTTAGGGATTATTACTGTTATATTTAAGTTAGTATACCCACATTTACGTGAAGGGAGTGTGTAAAATCATTTGGGGAAAAACACCCTCAATACACCCGACCAAGATCTGAACCTTGATCTTCCTGTCATCGGCAGTCTAGTCTAATAAGAAAGTAGCGTGTTAGACAAAGCGGCCACCGAAGCGGGTTCAAACTATTGGACTAATATGCTACAAAATGCTAACTACTATTGCTAGATACTATTGCTACTATGTAATCTTAAGGTTATAGTTTTCATATCAAAAATATTGTATACGGGATATTGGATATGTTTACAGTAGCTAAATTCTTTATACAGAGTAATATCAAGAGATCTTGAGTATTTGCCATAAGACAAAGGACAATTTATGAAAAACTTTTTAAATTAAGAGAAAAAGAACACCGCCAGTTCTAGAATGTCTATGATACATAATCAAATGTTGATATTACAATGTGTATACAATTAAACTAAGGCCATCTACTGAAGCAATATTTTAACTATTGCACCATAAAAAAAAAAAAATTGCATAAATACGTATCTTAGCCCGCATTCCCTTACAGTCCACCTTAAAAGTAATGAAATATCTGAAAAATGTTGAAATAAAATTTTAAATGAATAATTCACTCAAAGAAATAAATGACTCTAGTTGACACTATCGTTTTACAGAGTGGTTACGGAGCTATCCTTGAGTTAATGGCTTGATGTATGCCTGTTACGTGGGTGGCGTGATTTATAATGATAGTGTTTTGTCAAGAGACTAATTTGTAATAAGAAACACTGGCATCTTTGTGGTGTATAATGATCACCATCTGGAACAGAGCCGCCATGAATGCTGTTCTGGTTTGGAGAGCCTTGTTGGGACACATATTATTTTGTAGCGTGGCGCCACACCATAATCTGACCTTCACTCCTTGTCGTGAACTAACTTTACATAATCACGTAGTGTTACACTTGAACGTGATTTAAAATATTTGAATCTGATTTTATTAATAAGGATTTATTAAAAAATATTACCATAACTATTGTTTATGTAAAAGCTAAACGATGTTGCCTATTTGGAGATTTAAAAGATATTTCGCGAAGCGGGTTGCATCTTAACTTGTCGCACCTAAGAGCACTAAACATTATCACACTTAGACGCCAGTGAACGAAATAGAAAGATAGGGAGGGAAATGAACAGATCACTTTATGAAGCCTCTCGTTTATCTACTTATAACTCTTCCCCTCTTCCGCTGACGAGTTACACAGCAACAATACATTTTGCTCCTTGAAATCATTGACTTTTTTTTAAAATATACATATTTCTTGTTTCCTATTCTAGCTAGACATAAGCTTCACGGACTTTTTTAATACACACCCTGGCAGGAAGACTCCTACAGGACATTTTTATGACTAAGCCTAATAGCCTAAGTTGTAGTTGATTCATTAAATATACATTTACAAAAAAAACTGCTTCATGATAAAAATAATGATTTTTGTGTCATTGTAGGATTATTTATTGAACTATCCAAGAATTTATGGTTTTTGTTTCAAGGTAATATCTTTAAAACTCGCCGAATAAAACTTAAAACTCATTAATATGGGAAATACTATCTTGATGCTCCGTGACGTCACAGGTACGCAACCAACTTAGCACACAAACTGTCACTAATAATATTGGTGTGTTTGGGTTACATCCTTCTGTAACTCAGTTTACGTAAAGATTATCCGGAACTAATGTACGTTGTCCAGGGGACGCTCGAATGCATTAATCGTACATCCTTTCCGTGGAGGATCTTTCCATTTCCTGATGAGGCCAGAGGATAATTATAGTGAATAAATATAAAAGACAAATGTAATAGGTAGGCTCCAGATGCTAGCAACCAAGACTTGTACAGTGCCTGGAAAAAAATACAGTTAAAATATTAATTCAAGCTAAAGGATATTAAACATGTAATAATATTATTCAATATGTGTTTCAAGTTTAATCAACTAAAGCCATATATCTTCTATATTAATAAAATGATGAGTTTGTGTATCTGTGTGTCTGCCTATCATGAGCATTGAGCGATATCTATCGCATGCAGAGGTCTGAAATTTTAAAATTAGTAACAGTTGTTCTCGAAAATGTGAATCTCGAAGCAGGAATTTTAAAATTATAATTAGATTTTTTAAATAAGTTAAAAACTGTGTTGTAAGGAATAAAATGAAGAGATTGTTTCCTGTCTGAGGTAAATAAAATCGTTGCCAGGTGTAGACACGCAATCAATTACGTGGTCACCTCGGGCAATGCCGGGTATTTCTATTTATTTATAAAGTATTGAATTACCGGTACTTATTTTAAAGTTTCATGTTTTATTTTATTACGTTAAGGAAGTTTATTTGGTGATACAATTTTACAAAGTGCAGGTATTTGAGTTAGTTCTATTCTAATCTCGAAAGACAGCTTTGGCTTTCCAGACTTTAACTATCTGTGAAAGTGGAAATTAACTATGTTTACTTGTACAGCCATATCTGGGTACATCTTCCAAGTAGATTAAATTAAATCATATCCATCCCATTTCAGTGGCCACATGGTCTAAGCCTAAGGCGTTACTCTCGCAGTAGGTAGGCTAGACTGCCAATGACGAGTAGTTAAAGGTTCGAATCTAAGTCGGATTTACTGAGGTTTTTTTTAAAGATTTTTTTTCACTCTCCCTAAACGCAAATGCGAAAACACTTCTTTTAAATATTAATCTTAATAATCCCTAAAATCATTAGCGTAATTAGTACATAATCGTATAAACCGAGCAGGTGCTAAAAATTGACTGTACTCTCTATGACGGAGAGATTAGAGTTTGAATCCCGGCTGGGTGTACTGAAGATAGTTTGTCCTAAATGTTTTTTCACTCTTCCTCCACGCAAATGTGTCTACACTTCCTCTAAATTCAATCTTACCTATCCTAAACACATTGTGGTGATTCTTTCTCGTATAAATATGTATAACTCTAACAGTTAGTATGACGTCGTGCTAATAAAATAATAATAATATATTAAGATGTTATAAATGTTAATCGAAAAAAGTACTTTTCTATTTTCTAAAACTCGCCTTGGTGGCGTAGTTAGCTAACGCGCTAGTTTTGTGTTGATCTAGACTGCTGAGAACGGGGAGATTGAGGCTAGAATCTCGGTCGGGTGAACTGGGGGTGGTTTTTGCTAAATGGCTTCCCACTCTCCCTCTACACAAATGCGGGTTCACTTCCTCTAAATCCAACCTTTCTCATTCCTAACCCTTTAGCGCAATTAGTACTTAGGTGTACAACCCGAACGGGAAGTAAGACGCGTTTCTAAATAATAATACTAGTAATAATATTTTCTAAAAGTGTCTTACTATTAAAATTGGACTGTATATGTAACAACAGTTCCGCTCTTTGAGCGCTTGTATATTCCAAACACTGATAATGAAGCAATACCACTCAGAAAACATTTATAATTATTTCCAGGCCGAGTTATGATGGACATATTTCTTCTCCTCATTGTAAAGTTTGTCCGCCGGTGGAGTGTTAACGGCCAGTAATATTTATGGAGCGTTGTGGTATTTAGTTGCAAGACAGATGGTAGAACCCTCGTACTTAGCTCTCGTTGCTTGGGCTCTCTCGTATGAACCTCTTGGAGCAAGATGGATGATGCTGTGATGTGTTTCTTCCCCCCTTGTCATAGTTTCCTGTTGTTTTCACAGCACGACCGCCATTCGTCAGGTCTCCGTGGTGACTTGCTGTCACACTTGGTTATGACGTTTTATCTGTGACGACCCGTGTTAGGTGTCAAGTAGAGTATCGATCGTCAATGTAGAGTGGATGTGTGTAAATAGTAGTAATGTGTGTGTGAAATAAAAATAAGTAGAAACTCCATACTGTTCCTTAGAATGGTTTTCTTGTTAAATTATTGACTGCTCCATAAAGTTTATACTTACTTACTATATGGCCTTAGGAACTCGAAAATGCATTGCCACACTTAAAAAAGTACTCCATCTACCATTATTTGGAGCTAAAGTACTTACAAATGGGATCTTCACAAGAGTAATATCGATTTAAATTCTTACTAATGCGAATACATATTTTTTTAAAAATAATTTTCACCTCCATCTATTAAAGAAATTAATTATTGAACCTGTTTAAACGCCGACATTAAAAACTACGCTCAATATTTTTTTTCTCTCCGTAGTAACGTGAGCCATTCCTTAGTAAAATGAAAAATGAGAACCCCATCGATGAGCACGTTGGCTAAGACGTCATACTCATTTAGTCAGGTTCACCAGGGACCAAAAGTTCATGTGTTGAATCCCGACTATATATACTAGGTTTTTTGCCTACACTTTACTTACACTCTATGCAACTGTAGGCACATTTCCTATAAATTATACCTTTCCCATCCCAACCCCAACTATGTAAATCAGTAGATAAACGGAGAGCACAACATAAAAAGTCAAAAAAATAATAATCGTAATTGTATATGGTTACATACGTTTATTACAAAAATAATAGTATGCTTTAATCATTTAACGGACTTCGGGTATTACAACGGAATTAAGTGTATGTTAATGATATTGACTGGTTCCTGAAACCATGTTCAGTACCCGACCAGGTTGAGTCGAAGTATCTTTACTTCACGATGTAGTTTCAGTATCTTTCTACAAGAACATTCTTGTGTATTCATTTAAAATTAGGTAGCTCTGTTACATTAAATTATCCTACTATTGACTAATCTATAGAACTGTGTTGGTGTCTGTATGCTATTCTTCAACACATAAACGACTACAGATATAATTTCGCATGGACATAACTCTGGTGTGTGGTTAGCATATAGGTAAATTCAAATTTACTTCCATCCTTTTGTTTCAATATGGCGGCTACAAAATAATACTTTTTAGGCTTTTTAAACGCGTATACTTATCGGATTTTCATTGGAGAAACTCTGATAGGTTATTAAATATAAATTTAGAGATGACGGCCATATTGAAAGAAAATGGCCTTTATAGAATATTATTTTTTTCAGACCTTCCATAGCTATAGCTTCTAAACAATGGATCGTAATTCGTAATAATAATATTGCTAGAATATTTGTTATTATATTTAACAGTTGTTTATTCAACAATTGTTTGTCTATTTTATGCAAAATAAATTAACACCACAAGTACAATGCCTTTAACACGGGATATTTTCAGAAATGTATACGTTTTATAAAACACATCCCCTGCTAACAGGTAATAGCTAGTATAGATTAAATCGTTAAGATTCAGTACATTGTTGGTCCTAAGGCGTAATGATGAACTTGATAACTATATTCAATTATACATATTGTTATAGCTTTAAAGCTGTAAAGTTAATTTTTGGTAAAGGTAATAAACATTAATTTTATTTTATTAGGGTTACTATAAAAAACACACAACTCAATAGCTAACTTAGTTTAGGGCAACACTCTTAACGCTAAATTCTCAGCTTTAATGTAATAAATCTTGCCCCCTGGGTGATTGGATGGATGGATACACATTATTACATTATTTTAGACCCTAGATAAGTACGAACAATACACTGTATATTCAAAAATTTGCAATCATTCGGCTATTGGGAAGAGAATACAATCATGAGTATTCCTACTTAAGGTGTCCATCCATTTTTTTATTTTAAAGTTGTTTTGCATAGATTATAAGAATCCAAGTAAATTTACTGTCTGAATCTGATATAAATCATTAGAGTATTTTCATTTAAATTATGGAGGAAAATTCACTATTTATTTTAACTTTTATAGTTTAATTATTTAATCTTTACTTTTTCATCTAAAGAGAGAGAATTGTAATCGCGAAAATTTTTGATTCTGACTATGATGAATCTTTAAATTTTATGTGGCCTTGAATCCAAAAGAGTGGAGTCTAAATTTCTATCTGTATGTCTGTCTGTCAATCTCTGGCCACAGATCTGAAACGGTTTGATGGAATTTGTTTAAGCTTAATATTTGGATGGCATATGTTAAACCTTAAGATATATTTTAATTTTGACCCTAGCCCTTAATTTAAGGATCGTTTATTGATGAGTGATTTTTTTTTAAGAATAACAAATTTTGTAAAAGTGTCTCCAACGATTTTGTTTGAAACTTATATCCAAAGAGTGTTTTACCTAACAAATATCAATAACGTTATATATTTTTATTTTGGGTAACAATTCGTTAAAAAGTAGTTTACTGATGAGTTATCTTTGAAAATTCAAAATATTTCAAAAATGGCTCTAACCATTTTGTTTAAAATGTAAGCTTAATCTGGGGAGTGTTTGACACAACAAATAAAACTGGAGACTTTTTTTTTGTGTAAAAATAATTTAACGGGTTTAAGGGATGGTTTTTTTAAAATTTAAAGCATTTACAATATTATTCCAACGTGTTGGTTCAAAATGGTACGTTTTTAACTATATAAATAAATTTTATATTATTTTTCTTTAAAAAATTTCATTTAATAATAGGACTAATAATGACTAATTTTTGAAAAATTCAAATATTATATAGGCTTATTTAGTTTTGTTTTTGGCAACGCATCCTACTACTCATCTGAAACATACTCATGTTAATTACACTATTAAGATAGGGGTGAGGAATATATAATTTTTAATAATGTACTCTCACTCACATGGAAAAAGAGTAAGAAACGTTTAAGGGAAAATAACCCTCTCTAGACCCATCCAGGATTCGAATCTTAACCTCTTAATCACCATCAAACCATCCTAGTTGAGCCTAAGATTTAGTCCAACACTGTTAGCTATATATATATCCTTTGTTGTTTATAAAGTATTGTAAAGTATAGCTCAAATAACAAGACCGAAAGATATAAAATATTCACTATACAAAATTATACACTGGGGCTTTTAAGTTCATCTCTCACTTTGAGAAAAACCAACTGAGAAAACACTTTGGCTCAGAGTAGCTCTTAAATAATTTCTGATATTTTTTTTTGAGTCGTTGCTCTGCAAACACTATAATTATTAGACTCGAAACGAATTTTGCATCAACCACTGAAAAACACACACACAGAAGTAATCGCGCAGTTATGATCATTGGTTCCAACGTGATACTTTATTTAACAACTTCAAGTGTTTTGAATTGAGTGTTTTAAAAACACAGTGATTTTGACGTGACGAGACTGAGAAATCAAAAATTATTTTAATAAGACCGGTTTCTCTTCCAATATTAATAATAGCTGTTCATTCAAAATCATAGTTTAAGGTGGGGTTGTAGGGAATACGAGAAAAGACCAGTATTTTGCAGTTTTTATAGCAACACATTTTTTTGACTAAATAAATCAAATATTGCTTCAGTTCAAACATCTAATTTAATTTTTTGCGTATAGTGATATCAACATTTCTTGAATATCTGTCAAGGGTGCCCTGGAATTTAATGAAAAATTTCTCTCTTTATTTAAAAAGTTTGTCATCTAATGCCGCTATGCTCATGCAAAATATTCAACAACTGTTGATATCTATTAAATTCTATGTTTGTGTGGAAGCAATATTTGAATTTTGACCCCAAAAAAAGCGTTTCTCTAAAAAACTGCAAAAAGGCTGGTATTTTCTCGCGTTACCTACATCCCCACCTTAAATGAGACCTCTTAAAACTTGTACACTTCAAGCTGAAAAGGTCCATGATTTGTTTTCTTGAAGTAGTTTTCTTTTTTTTTCCGAGATAGAACTTATTTTATACATTTATCTCTAGCTCTCTCTATTTTCTCATTATTTATTCCTCTCCGTCGCTCTCATTCCTTTGGTCAGTCTATCTCTCTCTCACTCCCTCACGTTACTCTTCCATCCTTCCTAGTTTCATACGTAGAACTCACACTTAAAGATGCCCTCTAGACAAGATGTTTAACGGGCCAAACCACCTGTTTCAGTTTGTGCCGATATCTCAGGAACTGATCCATATTTTTGATTAACACTTTTTTTAAAAGTTTGCTTGCCTCAAGAAAATTAGTTGGGCTTAGTTGATTATTTTTAGGTACGTTAAATCCCGTCGAATAAAATGATTAAAGTGAATTTTTATTCCTGAGATTCCAAGCAGTTTGTACAGTTTGACATGTTTTTTGTTAGAGTTATGTACTTGTTTAATGACCGTATCTGCTGTAGAAAGTTAGTGGACATTTAGACTGTGACCAAGTGTCGAATATTTGTGACTTTAATTTCTATATAAATATATTTACCTTTAATAATTAATATTTGACAATTAAAATTAATTAAATATAGTTTATTACCGTGCACCAATACTCAAACCATACTAAATAATTACTTAAACTAATGGGGTGGAAATGAGTTTGTGGAAAGGATATAAAACTTTCCCGCATTTGCATTCAAGGAGAATTGGAAACTATTCAGGAAAAAAAAAATCTAAAGAGGGCTGCATGGTAGAGACGTAGACGTTTAGAAATCTTACATTATTTCAAAAGTTGTTTGATATTTTTTAATTTGGTTTTAAACAAAATACAGGCGAAATTTATCAGCAGGCTTATAACGAGTTAATAAAAATTTAATCAACAAAGATTCACGTAACAATGTGTACTTCAGAGATAAAAAAAAAGGTTATATACCTATATCTTGCCTTCCTATATCAAATAAAGTAATGTTTTTATAGGGCTACAAGAGACAATTTTAAGATAATGTGGGATTGTTTTATGGGGTATAATGTAAGTTATCACACTTAAAAAAATTTAAACATGCAACTTTAAATATTTTTAACGCGTCAGAACTTTCACCTACATTTTGGTGAAAATATTATTAAAAAATATCAAACCGTTTAATAAATAATCTGAAATTTCTAAACGTCTGCAACTCTTCTCAGTGCTCTTCCGTGCCTAGTTGGGGTTTTAGCTATGACCTTCCCATCACTGGAAAACTTGAACAGGCGAGACTGGCGTCTTAGTTCGTGTGCCCACCGGCGTGGGTGGCTTCTTGTTTAAAATATTGTACATATTATTTCACTTGGTTTTCTACAATATTAAAGATAAAAACTCAATTTTGACCAAATCTGCCAAACACTGAGCTCACCATGTGAAACATTGGTTTAATATCTCATAGTTAACCGCTTCGGTGGTCGAATGGTTTAAGATGTCACTCTTACAATAGATTGAAATGTCGGTGACAACGAGATCGAGGCTCAAATCCCGCTCCAATGTATATAGCGTGCCTTTTCTTAAATGGTTTTTCATTTCTCCTCCACGTGAATGCGGCTACACTTCCTCTAAATTAAATCTTTATGATCCCTAACAAAATAGCGCAAATAGTAGGCTACGTACGTGTATGACCTGAACGAGTAGTGAGATGCTGTGTTAAAAAAACAATTAAAACACAATTTTTAACGTCTTATTCCAATAGGTATAAATATACATATGTGCACATATATGTATATAAATTCACAAAGAGGAAATATTATATAGTGAATGTGATTGGTCTTTATTTTATTTTTGATATGTAGGTTTATTTATTTACTGGGTCCATGGGTCAGGATAAACTCATTCGAGAAATACACATAAAAATATATTTTTATGAATTTGAATATTATAATTAAATTAAAATGAGTTTTTCAATTCATTTTGAGACTTGGAAGTAATAATAGTTTTGCGGTCATTGCCTCATTATATATTGGCCTTATCTACACCGGTGGTTCCAAAGGCTAAGATATTGAACTTAAAAACAATTTAATGTAAGTGGGAGATTTGAGGTTCAAATCTCATTCCGGTACATTGTGGATGGTTTTTTTTTACAACTAGTATTTATCACTGTGGTTCTCCCAATATTAACTTTTTTTTCATAACTGCGTCTTACTACGTATTCAAGCTATATGCGTAGGCCAATGAGTTAGAGATGAAGAAAGTTGAAGATAGACAAAGTGTATCCGTATTTTATTTTTCACCTTGACTATTTGACTCAGTTTCTAACAATTTTAACCTGAATCTTATTTTTCTACAAACGTTAATTGCACAATTTTCTTGTATCCTTTTTATTTAATTTATCTAATCTAATCCGCAATTGTGTGAGGAGAAAGAGAGTGGAAATACATTTAGGAAAAAACTTCAGGTCACCCGACCGAGATTTGAACCCCAATCTTCTTATCTTCGGCAGTCTAATATATTGCAAGATTAGCACCTTAGACTATGTGGCCACTGAAGCAGTTCGCATACTTTTTGATTAAGCTAACAAGGTAACAATAGAAACGTATAGCTTAAAAGGAAATGTAGCCGAATTTGCGTAAATGGAGAAAGGAAAATAAAATTAGTAAAAAACACATTCAGTACACTTTACCTGGATTCACCGGCAATCTAGACTAATGCCAGAGTGACGCGTTCGACCTCGCAACCATCGATGTTGGTCCACGCTAATTTGGGTGTATTTCTTCTAATCCACCTCCCATTATTTCCTTAATAACTATGGTGTTGAACGTACTAATTAAGAAAACACTAAAACTCTACCTACCTTGGGACCATTATCGGTACAGAAACACCTCATACAGTCGGACGTGGATGCGAGGGAAGAGATTAGCTGGCAAGGGATTTATGAGTTCCCATCTCGTGCGTTGCATGGGTAATTATTTAAACTCTTAACGTTGGTAAAAAATAATAATAATAAAAACTAGTGTCGGTATTGGAGATTGAGTTATGAGGTGAGGACTGGTTGGTGTGTATATTTCAGGGAAAATATTGACATATATGGACATTACTCCTGATTTATGCCGCGGTTCCATGTGCGGTAAATATGGGCCCATATTGTGGGAAATGCAATTAATATAGGATGGTTTGTATAATGTAACAAACAAAACGTTTAGAAGATTATTTACATAATCTAGAATGTTTTTATTTTATAGATGACTACACACAACACGATTATTGAGGTTCACTTATTTATTTTACCCGCATAAGCGTGTTTGCGAACTAAACGTCAAGTCGTTTGGTCTGGTTTACTGGTGATTAGGAGGTTGTAGTTTGAGTCCCGGTGATATTAGTGAGGGTAGTTTCTCCTAAATGATTTTCCACTCTACCATAAGACGTGGTGCTAAAAAAATCTACTAAAGTTAAGTTTTACATTTTATTATGTTAAAATTTAAATAATGTTCTAATTTGTATAGTCTAGAAACGTGTAGGCCTACCAAAACCAAATCTTGGAAATAAAATTATTTTATGATCAATGTTTTATTTAAATTAATTAACTATTTTTTGCATGGATATGTTTTATATGACCATGCTTTCGTCCCTGATTATCTTCAGCCAAATAATTTGTAGCAATATTAGAATTACCGGTCACGACCCAGTTTCCTTTTTTCCATAGTTTAGGAGCTAGAACTCTGGATGACTTTAATAATAGTCATATATAGCTGCATTTTTCTTTAAAGATTGCTGTCATGTGCAATCTATACATAGGAAACTTTTAAAGTTGGTTCAGTAAAAATCAGATAAGCAAAAGCTGAGAAAAAACAAAAAAGTATGGATTTGTAGTCCACCAACTTAAAAAAAAAATTTAACCATTCTATTTGACCGGACATTTGAGCTATTTTGAGCACAATCAAGTCGTGTTTTTTGTGTGAAAGAGTAACCAACTTTATTTTTATATATTAGTAGGATAAAGTGACTACCGCGTGGACCATTTATTTAGATGAGAGACTGTTACTAGGATAAATAATCTAGTTATATTACAGGTGTCACCAAATAATTTAAATACTGTGTATGGAATTGCTTCCCCATCCAGACGCAGTAAAACTTTTTTAATTCGTAGTTCAAGGGATAGCGAAAAAAAACACTAAATTTTCAAAATTTGAACTAATCATTTTTATCATTATCTAGGCAACTGGTCCAATAACTCAATAACCTCAAAATATGCTTCATATAAACACACACGTTATTTATGCTATATAAAACATACATACACAAAAAATCAAGAAAATTTAGACACAATATACAAAAACTTGGAAAAATTAACATACAAAAATTGCAGACCAGTTAGGGCTTCACGTGATTGCGTCACACAGAAGCGATGAAAGCCGAGACAACACATCCCCTATTCTAGGAAACCCGGTCGCCGCCGGTGCTTAATCCCCTTTTTTTCTTTTATTATGCCTCTTAAATCTTGAGGTGACCTGGTGGTCTAGGGGTAAGGTGTCAGACTTCTGTGCTGGGGGTCCGGGGTTCAATCCTCGGTCCCAGCATAGATCTATCTGATTGCCAAACCCTTCCTTCACCTCTGACAAGACGTGTATTAATCACAACTTGTGAATGTGAGGAATGCCAGGCTTCCACCGTGGTTCGGATCCCACGTTAAACTGTAGGTCCTCCATTTCATCTCACAATCACCCTACCATTACACATTAGCCTAAGTACATATAACACAGATGGGTAGTAAGACGCGGTGCTAATAATAATAATAATAATAATAATAATAATAATAATAATTTTATTTTACATTCTTGACATGTGGGGTGGGGGGGGGGGAGGGTTTTAAAGTTCGTTAAATTAGGTATGGGATGAGTACAAACGCAAATAAATTATCAATGTAATGGCTTCGAATTATTCAAATATTTCCTTTCAAAATTTTAATCAAATATTTTTTATCATTGATTTGAATAGAAATTTCATGTAGAATCATGAGGGGTTCGAACTACCCAATTTTCTGAATTGACTCATTTCGAACTGGCCAGACTTTACAGTGTTTATAATTTTACATCGTTGGAGCTGCAGTACGGTTCTGGTAGAAATAAACTTATAGAATTCTAACATATTCTTGCGGTCAACATTGATAACATTTTGCCATATAATTAGTGTTATTTTGTAAGTATTGATAATATCAATCAAAATTGATAGCTGAAGATGACCGGGCGTTTGACTATATAAAAGTAGTATTTAATTATTCAAGTGTTCTTTCAACCTCGCCTCACTGTCGCGCCACGCTGTGTCTGGAAAGTATTCCATGAGAAAGGGCTTTAATTGGCAGGCAGTTTGGTTTTCTGGTGATGGAGAGGTTGAAGGGTAAATCTCAGTTGAGTGCACTTAGGGTGGTTTTTTTTACTAAATTGTTTCCCACTATTCCTCCAAGCAAATGTGGCTACATTAACTCAAAAGTTCTACCTCCACATATCTACCTTATGATCGTTATCAAAATACGTACAGCTCGAACTGGTAGTAAGATGTGGTAGGAAAAACAAATAATATAAGACTGATATTAAACTCAAATGAACCCCAGCTTTGAAACTCTACGTCATCTGTTTATTTACATTTTCCTAAGACATGCTCCTCCCCACCTTTTGAACGAACGTTCGAAGGGATTCACTCACACACGCCTTTTAACAATTCCCTCCCACGCTTCACGTGTAAATTGTTAGTACAGCTCGAAATCCTCACAAATAAGGACAATACCAATTAAACTCCCTCTTTTTACCCACGGGATCTCCCACCTCTCCCCCAGACCCTTGTCAACAAAACCTTAGATGGTCCCCACTGCTTTTGTTATAACTCCTCCAGGTATGGTTAACAAAACATTATTCCTTTCAATACTACGTGTAATTACTTGATTAAATATTAGACACGTCGGGGCCGTGGGGACAAGAAAGAGCAGTCTTCTCTCTGACCTTGTGGGTAACGATATTATTTTTGGGGCGTAGCGGTCGTGGGGTAAATAGGTGGTCAACAAACTATTAATAACAAACTTGAAGTTAGCTTAAGGCTGGTTCTCACCCATCGGTATGATTTACCAGTGAGGCTGAGTCATCAGAAATGAATGAATACTGAAAGAGGGAAGACTATTTCATATAAACCGCTTCGTGACCTATGGTCTAGGGCGCTACTCTCGCAATAGACTAGACTGCCCAAGATGTGGAGATCGGGTTTGATCCCTGTTAGGTGTACTGTAAGGGGTTTCCTTAATTGGTTTTCCACTCTCTCTCCACGCGAATACGGGTGCGTATAAATGAACGGGTGGTAAAATGCGATGCTAAGAAAGTATAACAATTTAACTGATTGGTCAGTTTTTTCTATTCGTAAGAGTGGATGAAGTCTTATATGGATAATTTTTACAACAAAGAGTTATTATGACATTAATTTTCATGTGACTGGTGGTATAGGGTAAGGTGTCAGACTTCGGTGCTGAGGTCCGGGTTCAATCTCGGTCCGCACAGATTTATCTGATTGCAACCTTCCTTCACTCTGACAGAAGTGTATTAATCATAACTTGTGAAGTGAGGAATGCCAGGCCTCCACCGTGGTTCGGATCCCACGTTAACTGTAGGTCCTCCATTTCATCTCACAATCACCTACCATTACACATTAGCGTAAGTGCGTATAACCGAACGGTGTAGACTCGTGCTAATAATAATAATACATTAAATTTGATCTTTAGTTGCATTGTCTAACGCGTCACCCTAGTATTGGATTGTATTTCCGGTTACTGGGTATCGGGTATCATCATTTAAATCGGGGTGTCGGGTGTCTTTCCTAAATGGTTTGCCACTCTTCCGTCACTCAAATTCTGGTACATATTTATTAAATTATACCTTTCTTCTCCCTACTCCATTGGCGTGGTTTAAAATATCATGCGTGTAGTCCAACTGTGTAATAAGACGCGGCGAAATAAAGTAACGTTATGTTATGAAGAAACTTTAATAAAATACAAATATAGGCCTATGTTTTTTTCGATGGATATGGGTAGTTTGTTTTTATAAGATGACTTGACTATGAATAGATAAAAATTATTTTATTAACTTTTAATACTGTCTAAAAAGCTTTTTAAAGTATTTTTATCACTGTCACTCGTTTTAGTGGCCGAATGGTTTAATGCATCACTCTCGTGATGGACTGGCTTGCGACGTGGATATAGAGGTTCGAATTTCGATCAGGTCTACTCAGAGTGTTTTTTCCTACATGTTTTACATCCTCCTTGCACGCAAATTCTGGTAAATTACTTCTAAATTTTCTTCCTTCCTCATCCCTAACCCATTAAAGTAATTATGATAATATAGGCATATAGCCTGAACAGGTAATAAGATACGCTGATAAAAAAATAAAATAACTGTCAATCAAAAAAATTACGTTTTGATTTTCGACTTCAATAATTAATAAGTTGAAAACAAGACTAGGCCTATAACATGAATACCAAAACAGACAATTTTCATGGCATTTTAAAAGTAAGTAATCATTTTGATTTAAATAGTAAGAAAGAGAAAGAAAGGAGTTTTTAAATAACTATTAAACTAATGTTGTGACATATTTTTTTTCTCTCCACCCTAATCAGTCATCCCGCCTACCCACCTCATCCTTTTATTTGAGGTACCGGTATTTAACGTGCATTTTCTGAACCGACTGATTATATCAGCCCACGAGAATTTCTGTGAGCGAGAACGAAAGGGCCTATCAATTTTACCGGGAAAGGTATTTTCACATTCCGTCCTGGGTTATTTTAAAATGCAACAATCAACATGAGACCGATCCATTTACTTCCCCTCCGAAGTGAAGTTGTGCGGCGGATTTTTATCGCTCAAGAAAAATCCGTTGAACTCGGCTGGGATTGAACCCACCAACATCGCGTCCTGAGGCGAGCACTTCACCCCAAGACCACCGAGGTCGACCATTAGTTAGTCAACTATATGTGATAGAACAAATAATATAAACAAGAATTATCAAATAGAATAAGCAAGGCAGTATTATTATAAAAAATATCATTATAATTATTCACATGTTATATTGTATATTATAACTGATAATTCTTGATTATATTTTTTTCTATCACCATTAATTTACTGTTTAGTGCAGATAAATTATTTCAATGCAATAGGTCACTAGATATTTTAAAACTTATTCTTTATTACTATTTATAATCAAAACTCTCTTTACTAAAATATTATTTAAAAAAAATCCTTCTATTATCTGAAAAAGTTGTTCTGAGATACGTATTATTAATTAGCTCAAGTCATTTAATAGGGAGATTAACTTTCATTTCTAGTTTCACTATGAATGAATCAGCCTTATTGATCAGCCATATTGATAGGTGAGAACCAGCCTTAAGTTATTTTACTTTTTAAATCATAGTGAGCACGTGACCTGTCCGGGCAGTTTAAATACATAAAAGTTGCCGTCATAGGCTTGTATTTTATATTTTAATGGAAACCTAATGTATCACTTTTTTTTCAAGTATCTAGGACGTTTAATCAGGGGATTAAACATTCCTCTGACGAGGGTAATTTATTCCCATAAATATTTAATGACATATCATATTTAATTATAGGTGCTGTAGTTACTTAATAGATAGTCACATAGTACGTTCACGGGAATGGTCGGTTAAGGAGGCCGATTGCACGCTTCGGGAGCTATAATTCGATCCCAGGCTATACGAAATAAGTTGGTTAATTTTTATTAGCACAACCTCTTAATACCAGTTCAGGCTATAAGCTTATGTACTAATTACGCTAATATTTTTCAGGGATTAGAAAGGTTATATTTATACGACGTTTACACACATTTGCGTGGAGGGAGAGTGGAAAAACCATTTTGTAAAAACTTGGTACACTGGACCGAGATTCGAACCTAGGTCTCCCCGTATCGGAAGTCTGGTCTATTGCTAAAGTAGCACGTTAGACCACGCGGCCACCGAAGTCGGGAATTTATATTGGCTATTATTTGTGGTTCCAACCTATCACCCATGTATTTCAACCTTTCTGTGTGAGATCTGTACTTATTACAATGGTCAGGTTAAGTAATTAAGTATATATTTAAGATCCATCTGTAGATTAGAAACAATAATACACTTGAACCATAAACATTATCGAAGTTCGGTTCTCTGCATTCTTCATTTGACAGCAGTGAAATTGGGATCAATTTGAATTTTAAAATAGTTGTTTGATTAATTTGGTTGTATTAGTTTACATATGGTAAAAACTTTTTCACTGGTCTAAATTCTAATGTTTTCTAAACCTTCCAGACCATCCCCTCTTTTAATTACTCTAATGGGGAAGGGATGCGGAAGGAAGAGTTTAGTGGATATGTCTCACAATTAAGTGAAGGGGGAATGGGTAAATTAAGGAAAAATCAGCCTTGGTACACCCAACCAGGATTCGAACCCCAACCATCCCGTCACTGTAAAATCAGGCTAGACGAGCTTAGAGTTTAGTTTACGTTACCATTGATGTGGCTAGCTATTTGAGCGAGCAGTGTGAAGGTCCTGTTTTAACTCAACTTTTTGTCATTTCGTTTTTCCGTCTGTCCATCCAGATGTCTGGTTATTTACTTCACGATTACTGCCAAAGACGTGGACCAACTTTGACGAAATTTGGCAGGGACATTTGAATCCAGGGCAAACGATGTATTATATATATATATAGTTATATATAATATGTTTTTGTATTTACACATGTCGTTTCCTCTTAACTACTTATTTATCCCTTAGATTATGTCGTGGCTTTCAAAGATAGGCTAGTGTGTGTATGTATATATAATATAAATATACGTTTTGACATTTATTGTGAGATTGACGTATTAAACCACGTTGTTAACAGTCATTCATAATGTACTATAGATTATGGTAGTTTATTAGTTTGTTTTTGTCTAGATTTATCATCGAGAAAAAATTATCAACTTAAAATCCAAGGAGAAATAATTATGGAAAATTTTCAACTAGAAATTCAGAGAAAAATCTTAAGGTTGTAGTTAACGATAATAATAGGGGAGTGAGATCTATGTTCACATAACTCTAGTTATTTTATTATAAGTTATATTATTACTAGGTGTTCTTTCTTACGACAGGTCATTCCTTTATTCAGTGAACTTAAACTGTCCTCTGCCTCCTCCTTCATCTCCCAGAACTGTCTTCTTTCCTTCAAATGATCCAATAGTTGAACTATCCTTCTTACTATGCTCCTCTTTCCCTCAACCTTTCCTTCTATGACGTCATGAAAAAGACAGTTCCTCCCAAGGATGTGTCCGATCCGGTTTGCATTGTACCGAAAAATCACATCAAAATGGTTCTCTTCTCAGCCACTCTTTTGAGGAATTCTCATTTGTGTGACAGTATACATGTATTTATAAAGTGTACATTAAACCTTTCAAATTGATAAACACAAAATCTCTTTATTCCCATTTAACACTCACGTCCGCTGTAAGTAATGAACCACTCGGGGATCCGAGACGCCAGCCGAGTTTTGATGTCGTGGTTCTTAACCTCTTTCAGAGATATCGCTGGCGGCGCAATAATGTCATTAACAACATAGGCCATGACATGTGCACGATTACATTCTTTGAAACTACAAAGCAGTTAATTCAATTTTCTCATTATTATTTATACATTATTTTTTAAAATTATCATTAACTTATACACGTGTTCAATTTCGCCTCTAGTACGGTCTTCTACCTCGAGAAGGAAGTTAATTTAAAATTACAAACACAGGACGTGTGACGGTCAACAACGAAACACTTCTATCTACGTGGGCGGACATACTTGGTTTAGTTGCTTTCTACCGCTACCTGCACCTGCTTTGTTAAAGGTGTAAATATACTTCATGGCCAGCTATTTTACTTTACACCTATGGGCTATCTCACCAAACTACTGTTTGCTACTACCGTTTTCTACTACCATATATCACCTTGAACAAATGAAGTAAATACATATTTCCCTAAACAAAGCAGTAGAGCGGTATCTTTGGTTCCCATAATTCAGTTTTTCTATATAGCCTTTTGCATTTTATTTATTTCACAGCATCTTAGAACCCTTTAGAGTTATACACATTGTTGAATGTCAGTTTTCAAATCAAAGCAACGTCAACGCACGACATACTAATTAACTTAGGTTAGACTCACACACGCATTTTCTATACCTAGAACTACGACATCTTACGACTTTGCCTACAATCTAATTTAAGCAAAAATAACATCTGTTACCGTACCTCCTAAATCCAAAGTAACCAAAGTGTGAACCTCAGGAAATTTGTGGACTTCTAGATTCTTATATGTATAGCCCGACTCTATTTTTAAAATGTTTTTATGAATTTTAGGCCTAGATAAAAATAAATGGTATGGTGCACCGCTTAATCTTTCTCTTTCTTTTAACTAAAATTGTGCGTTTAGTTTTAACAGATAGCCTAGGTGATAAAAAAAAACTAAAATTGGAATATTTACTTAACCTGGAAATTATTTGAGATGAAATAATATATGGGATTACAGAAACTTAATGAAAAAATAGAGCAAAACATCCCAACAAATGAAAAATAATAGACACAGTTACAATAACATATTGGAAAACAAAGAAATATCATGGTTCACCAAGGAACATAACGGTCAACTGTGCTATGCAGCAGATAATGTTTATTTAAATTGTTCCGTCAAAACCAGTTAGACGCTTGTTTTGTCCTCTAATTTTAACTATGCTATTGATATACTAATACATCATCTTTATGATAATCTTTAGTTTTGATGTTTGTTCATTTGTAGAGTTTTTTAGTCTCCTTAACAAAATTTCAATTTTCTTTCTCAATAATAAGTATGTGATTCTATCTACTAGTTTCGTAAATTTAGAGAGCCTTCTCCCATTTCCCGAGACCTCATTTTTATGTTTTTAATATAAAACTTTTCTGACTATACCTAGTAGTTTTCTAGCTTCCAATTTACCAAACCTCAATTTAAAAAATATATTTGGATAAAGCTCGGAAACTAACAGTAATATGAACATACTTCAAGTTTCTTTTACTTTGAATAAGCCCACAATTTTACATTGATAAGTTATTTTGTAGTATTTCAAAGAGTTGCTGCCATCTATCAGACATGTGGCACCGCAATTAAATGGATACAAATCAGAATGGATACAATTCAGGATTTTGTGGATATAATGCAAATATTTCTAGTGGATACAAATCATTCTTTTTATCTGTGGTGCTTGTTTAAGAAAATGTCTGAATGGAGACCATTCAGAATAGATACAATTCAGGATTTTGTGGATATAATGAGAATGGATACAAATCAGACTTTTTATTTGTGGTGCTTGTTTAAGAAAATGTCTGAATGGAGACCATTCAGGATTTTGTGGATATAATGCAAATAATTACAGTGGATACAAATAAGGATTTTGGTTCAAGTCGTTTATTTGAAAACTGTCTGAATGGAGACCATTCAAAATGGATACAGTTCAGAATTTTGTGGATATTATGAGAATGGATACAAATCAGACATTTTATTTGTGGTACTTGTTTAATAAATGTATGAGTGGATACCATTCAGAATGGATACAATTCAGCTTCCCCTTAACTACTAGTTGGTCGTTATCTGCTGTCTTAAGGTAAAGAGCTCACCTCACTACCATAAGTTCGTGGCTTCAAACCTGTCCAAGATCACAGATTTTTATTTAGCGATAAAAATCCTTAGCACAATTTCTTTAGGAGGGGAAGTAGTGTCAGTACCAAATCATTTGAGGAATTTAGAATATCCCTGAATAATAAATAATAAAGTAAATTTAAATACCATTCAGGCAAATATTTTAGGCAATTTATCACCCATAAAAATTTAGTGCTGAAGTCAACGTATACGTTATAGTATACCCAGCGAAGGAGTGGTGGAAATCGACAGCTAGAAGAATTGAATATTTGTAATGCAAACATTTGTTGAGTCACTAATGATAACCTATGTTGAAATAGTAATTATTTTCTTAGTAATACTATATTATCAGTAAAAATAATAATCAAAAGCTTCTAATAATACTTGCCTAAGGATTACCATATAATTTGCCTTTTCGTAACTAATTTAAAGAACAAAAAATATTAATAAAACCATAATATTTTCTGTTTTGCGGTTGTGGCAACAAGATATATTATAGTGCATGAAATAATAAATTAAAAAGTGTTATATTCACACTTTTATCTTCTTACAACTGGCATTGACTATGGAATATTATATTATATTCAATGAAACTGGCCACCATCCATTATAATTTTTTTCCCCCTGTAAATTAGAGAAAGAGCCATACAAAATATTGGTTTCAATATGAAACGTATTTATTTTGTAATCACATGCTCATGAACATAGCCGAATACGGTTTGAATGACGTAATCAGACGACCCCATGTCGTCTAATTGGCCATTTTGATTTTTGATGAGAATACAGAATTTTAGAAGCTCTCGTTTTTAAAGAATTTTTTAAGTAAACCACAAACGCCGCATGCATAAATAAGAAACATCCATACTGTTATTTTCATAAATTCGTATTTCAATAACGTAAAACAACTAAAATAAAAAATAATTAAAAACAAAGCTTTTTTTTGTAAAAGTTTTGACTGCTAAAATTTACAACAATTCAACAGATGTTCTTGCGGATCATATGGTTAACCGAATGGATACATGAAAGTAGGTATTATAACTTTTAATAGATGTCACCACCATTCCTATGATAGATAGATTTAACAGCACTTTCACTACTTCTCTTGTATATGTGCTTGCTCCCGAATGGATTGTACGGGCGGCACTAACCAGCTCTAGGACAGAGTTTACGTGCTGTTTCAGATGGATCAGGAAGCACATCAAACCAAACTTAGGGTTGCAGACTTAACACTAATTCAATCCTATACTCGCAGCTCCAATATGAATATTTCAGTAACTGATATTTGAATTTTCTAATATTTCCACGTCCCTTGTAGATCTATAAAAATAAAATGATAGACGTGAAATATCAACATTAATCATAGATATAATTACTCTTAAGACAATTGGAGTTGACCTCGGTGGTTTTGGGGTAAAGTGATCGACTTACGACCCGAGGCTCATGGGCTCAGATCCAGCCGATGTTGACGGATCTTTCTTGAGCGATAAAAATCCATAGCATTACTTCCCTCGGAGGGAAAGTAAAGCTGTTGGTCCCATTTCTATTGTGGCGTGTAAAAAAACCTGGAAGATATGTGAAAGTATCCATCCGGCAAAATAGGTAGGTCTCCTTAGCGTTCGCTCATAGACATTCAGTGTGGAAGGCGAAGAGAAACTACTACGCTTCCGGAACTCCCCTAGTACATGGAATTTCTACCAGATGGTGCGAATAGCGCTGGCTAGCTGAAGGGTTAAGTGAATGCCCAGCTCCAGATGGATATAAATCACATAAGACCAACCTTTGGGTTGTTGACTTGATGATAAACAATTGAAGATATTAACACCTTGATATTATTTATAGTGAGTGAGCTCCGAACTAGCCTAGCTTCCTCCCTCTCTGAGGGATTGAGGTTGGAAGGTTGGAACTAGATAGAGCCCACAAAGAGAGCTGGTCATCATATGAGGTTGAATAGATCTCAGATCATGACCACGGTCAAAGTTGGCTATTGCATGTGACTCAGTTCCCTCATATTTCTATTTCAAGTAGGAGAACAAATTTAAATAACATGAACACTATTATCTTTCATCCATCTCAAATATGTATCTAGATGTCGGTAATTTATTGTCGGATTTATGTCTCGAAACATTTTTAAAAAATATGATTTTCTGGTCACGTCATTGTTATCTTGGGCTCTCCTGTCAGTCGGGTAGGAGAAGGAGTTGTAGGGGGAAGATAAATTAAAAACCAAGTTATTAGTAAAGTAGGCTATTAAAAATACGTTTCCCTAAGAGCCCGTCTCACGGTTGATTAAGCGGGAAATGATATACAAGATTACTCTCGGTCACCTGAACCTATCGAAGTTTGGTTTTCTGCACTCTTCATTTGACAACAGCGAAATTGAAACTGGTTTGATAAATTATGTTTTTAATTTTAAACTAATTAATTTTACACTGTGTCTGATTTTTAAAATACGGGCATACAGTTTCACGATCACAAATTCAGAGTTTTTTTTAAGTAGAGTACGGAAAACGTCGCCACAATGATACGTCTGGTTGAAACTTATTTTAAAAACTGGCAACGAGCATTAGTATATTAAAATACTGTTTATAATATGGCATTGAAATATAATATTCCAAACTTTAAAATAGGAGGATATTGCCGAGACAAAATATTCCCTTATTTAAATCTTATTTAACTGTAAGCATCGAATACTGTCATGGGTGCGGGTACGGTCGAGGCTAGTCTTTTTTAAACTAATTACTTTAGTAAACTGTATAATATTAGCCTAGGATGACCTAGGCTATGATGGGTAGCTGAGGTTAAAACTGAAGGGCTGATCTGTTGACAAGCTGGTGAGAACATGGACTATTAGAAATTGGAATGTGAGAGGAGTGTGTGGTAAAGAGAACGAACTTTTAGAGGAAATAATTGGGGAAAAAAATGATGTTTTGTGTTTATGTGAAACCAAGCGGAAAAGGAAAATGTTTCGATGATAAGTGATCATAGCCTGGAACTGTGATCAGGGGTAGATGAATGTGTTAGGGAAAGTCAGGGAATAGGTTTAGTCCTAAGTCCAACAGCTAAGCTATTTATGAAATTATGAGTTGGTGTCATCTATATTTATATGGGTACGTATGAATATTGGTATTCATAGAATTATGTTGGTTGCCATTGGTTGGTTGCTTCGGTGGAGGCAAAAGACGAGAATGTGATAGTGGAATATTGGAATTAGCTCAAAGAAGTCTTGAATGTATATGGACCTGCGGAAAGAATTATCTCGTTAGGAGATATGAAAGATGGGTGGGTACCAAACGAGAGAATTCAGAGATAGTGCGAGGAAGGTTATGGTGATGAAAGGATAAACGAGAATGGTAATGAGTTAGTGACTCAGTTTTTAGAAACAAGCTTATTTGTATCAAACACAAGGTTTAAGCACAAAGATATTCACTTGAATACACGGCAAAGGGGTAATTCAAGAACGATGATTGATTTTTTGGTGTATGATTAGAGGACGAAGAAGTTTAATAAAAAATACTAGGCTGTGCGTGAAGCTGAATGTGGAACCGATCACTTCCTATGATTTCAGTAGTTTAATTAGGTAGGAAAATCCTATGGCGTTCAGAATTAATGCGGTGAGATGATCTGGGACCATAACAGTATAAGATAACAGTAGAGAGAGTATTTTGAGCATTGTGTGGCAAAATATAGAGAAAGTAGTAGAAAATAAGGAAAATGTAATGATGAGTCAAAGAACTAAAGACGCCGAAGTGTTAGAGCTATGAAATGTTAAATAGAAGAACAAAGCTGCAGACGTATATGGGATCACAAGTGAAATATTTAAGTGTGGAGGCATGATACTACTTGCCAGATTGTGTGAGTTCTTCAATGTGTGTGTGCGCTGGGATTTCGGATGTTACTAATGATGGAAAATTCATTTCATTGTTCCCTTATAGAGAGGCACTAAGAGTGAGTGTAAGACTTATAGTGCAATTAGTTTGTTGAATATTCCAGGCAAAGTTTTTGGAATAGTTTTAATTGAAAGGGTGCGTGAAAAAACTGTGGACCAGATTTGGAGTGTGAAATGTAGATATAAACCAGGTTGCATGAACCAGATATTTGCATTGCAACAAATGATTG
Organism: Timema podura; assembly: GCA_033556935.1. NCBI lineage: Eukaryota > Metazoa > Arthropoda > Insecta > Phasmatodea > Timematidae > Timema > Timema podura. The sequence goes on from JAVRXN010000014.1 coordinate 30,873,881, forward strand.
AGAAATGTATTGCAGTAAGGAAAAAAGTTTATTGTGCATTGATTAATCTGGATAAAGTGTAAGATCGGGTGAATAAGAGTTCTGAGGGAGAATGGTGAGGATGTATAGTTAGTAAAAGAAATAATGGCAGTGTATGATGGAAGTAGAGCGTGCGTTAGGGTGGATGGAGCTTTTAGCTAATGGTTTGACACTGAACAGGGGGTTAGACAAGGTTGCATCATGTTTCCATGGTTGTTTAATGTATTCATGAATAAGAGTATGACGGATGCTTGAGAGGACGCGGTTGGTGTACAAACGGATAATGTGTACGTGAAAGTGCTGTTATATGCCGATGGTGCTGTATTAATGGCCGAAAAAGAAAATTACTTGCAGAATGTATTAAATTGTTTGAATGTGTAGACAGGCAGAATGGATCTTTGTATAGGTGTCTCCAAAACTAAGGGGATTTTTTTGATAAGGATGAATAAGAAAATGATTTTCAGTTGAGAATAAATGGAAAACTGTTAGAACAAGTGAATGATTTTGTGTATCTGGAATAATGTTCCATAAAAATGGAAGGAAAGATGGTGAAATCGACAGACAAGTGAATGCATCTTGGAGATTAGTTAGATTTTTGTGGACTTTTGCAAAGAATTAAGTAGTTTCGAAAGAGGCAACGGTGGTAGTAAATAAAAGTGTGCTAGAGCCAGCATTGTGCTATAGATGTGAAGCGTGCAAGAATATGGTGAATGAGGTTGGAATGAGATATCTAAGAAATGTATGAGGAAAATCTCGTATTGACAAAGTCAGTAATGAATTGATGCTGAAGGAATGTGCTTTGAAAGGGAATCCAAGAAGTCAATATGAAAGAAGCGTGTTACGTTAGTTTGGGCGTGTTGAAAGGATGAGTGTGGATCGATGACGAAGCAACTATATGAAGGTAGAATGTGTTGATCAAAAGGAAGGGCTAGGACATGTAAGACGTGGCTAAATGTTGTAGACGAATTTGTGAAAAAGAGAAACATTAAGAGTTTAAAAAATAAAAGAGTATGTATGACTCGGTGTATGAATGTTATTGAAGCGAAGGGAGTATGCAAGGAGAGGGAAGTCTGGAGAAGGTTAGTAAGGATTGAGTACGGAGATTTATTTTTAGCTATATGATCAGTTTTTGCCTACCCCGTAAGGTAAAGGCGTGATTATGTATGCAAAAATGTATGTATGCAGTTCGATTATCGATATTTTCTTTAATTGAAGTCTATTGTTAAATTTCATAACCATTTGCTTATCATAGATAACACTATTCTAAACAAATTTTGCACAGTAAATTTTTATTTTAAGAACAATTTATTTTAAAGAAATATGGGAAATGACACTTTCATACTGAAACGTGAATTTGGAATATTCTAGAATTTTATTTTCATTTTTGCTGGGAAACCAATAAGTATTATCTTACCTGACAAATTGTATTCTATAAATAAACATTTTTGTGCACCTGTTCCAATATTTACATTGCTATATAAAAATACCACCATATTTATTGAGATAATTATTATTTAGCAAAATTTTAATAAACCTCAACAAACATTTAAAGGTGTTTTTATGGCAGTTTAGGTGTTAGGGAAGGTTCCAAACAATGTTTATTTTGGAACAAAAATTTGTTAATATATAGAGTGCAAACTTTTTCTCGACAATTAATAAGTGTGCAAAATAAATCAAACTATGCTTGTTAACACCCTAAAATATAATTTCATCCCATTGTTTTATCGATAAATTGGTCAGCGATTGAAATTTTTCAGCTTAAGCATAATAAGTTTGAAAATGTTTTCTGAAGTCATTATATAAAAAGAACAAACAATGATCGTAGTTTGTTATTATGGATGATTAACATGAAATTTACTCACTTCAGTGGCCACATGATCTAAGCTGCAGTAGACTAAATTGCCGGTGATGAGGATATCGAGGTTCGAATCTCAGTCAAGTGTACTGAGAATGTTTTTTTCAAAATGGTTTTACACTTTGCCTCCACGCAAATGTGGGTACACTTTCTTTAAATATAACCTTCTTCATCCCTAAAACCATTAGCGTAATTAGTACATATATGTATATCCTGAGCGGTGAAACGGTGCTAAAAAGAACAAGAACTTTCGGATCATACTGATTTTATTAGCATACGACTTACAAACAATCCGAAGCCTTACTTGGACACAACGCTCAATTATCCGGCTAATAAATGACTAAATAAATTATTTACCCTATCAATAATTGAACCCAAGACCCTTTCGCTTTAAGGGGTTCGAGGGTTCGAATCTCGATCGGGTGAACTAGGGTGGCTCCTAAATGATTTTCAACTCTCCCTCCACGCAAATGTGATTTCACTTCTTCTATATTCAACTTTCCTAATTCCTAACCCATTAGTTTAATTAGTAATTAAGCGTATAAGCCGAAGGGGTAGTAGTGATACGCTGTGTTAATTATTATTATAATAATAATTCAAAACTTGATAGGGGATTAGAGAAACTAAAACAACTCATTGATTACAACAAATAAGTATAGATTTTATTTTCTTTAATACATTTTAATTATTACGTTTTAAGGTGGGATGGAAGGGTGCGCGAGAAAAAGCCGGTGTTTTTTCAGTTTTTATGGCAAGACCTAATTTTTTGCCAAAATAAATAAAATATTGCTCCAGTACAAACATAGAATTGAATTTTCTTCACATGATGACCTCAACAGTTCTTTTTTTTTTCTATGCCAAGGGTGTTCTCTAATATAAAGACAACTTTTTATCTTCATTTAATAAGTTCGTTAGATAATGCCACCATTCTCATGACAGATATTCAACAACTGTTGATATCAACACGAGGAGAAAATTAAACTCTATATTTGTACTGACGCAATATTTGATAAATTTTGGCCAAAAAAGTTTTACCATAAACACTGCAAAAAACACTGGTCTTTTCTCGTGTCCCCTTCCACCCTACCTTAACACCATATTTATCAGCAGATTAAGCTAGGGGAAGGAAAAGGGCGTTTAGCGTGATGAATGAATGTTATAGGTCACGTGGGTAATATCCATACCCCCAGTGAAGCTTGCTAAAATTCTAACCTAGAGCTCCTCCAGTAAGCCAGAATATTGTGAGTTTGGCGCCTCAGAATGCACTGCCACCAGTATATCCATTTTATATACAGAGAGAAATGGTGTTCTGAATCACAAAATTACATTTAACTATTGTTTTAACATCCTCACAACATGATAATGTGGGTGCATTTACTTTGAGCTACCGTTCTAATCCGTATCCCTTAAAGTTATTGATTTGTTATAATCAAATTTTCATTGGAAGAGCCTAAACTGACAGCTAAAAAATGTACTTGATGTACTATCACGTTTACATACGTAAAGTAATGTGGTCTACAGCTGTCACTTATGATAAATATTACAATACCTTTAAATTAAAAATAGTAAAATATAAAAATGGTATCAATGCTCATCACAAAAATGTTATTATTATAAAAGCCTTTCCTATAAAAATAGGACTATTGTAGCTCTTGTTTTAAATGTACTAATTAAAAATGTTAAGTGCTCGTTTGAAGGCGAAGATTGATGCGTGATGGTGTTTTTCCACAATCTAGTTAAGCTGACTCTATTCAGCTAGTGTGTTTCCTTGTAATTCACCCTCACGTTCCTGTTAAATTAGATAATATAGTGTTAATATTTCAAATCCAACCCAATGTCACCCACTAATAAAAACCCTTTTCACCATGTCCAGGACTTATCTCAACCGATACTATCTATAGTATGGTCGTCACAAGTAAAAACTTCTCTGTCATTTCATAATATTATTTCAGTCCAATTTTAATAGGAAGAGACTTTTTGAAAATACAAACATATTTTTTGCAGCCAAAATTTATAGTATCCTACTGTTTTATTAATATTAGTTTATAAGTATTGATAGTAGGCTTTCTATAAAAAGTTATTCCTACATATCACATTACTTTACGTATTAAATACAGTGTCAATTTCGACTATTTTGTATCAAAGGTCCGTTTTGGCTAACTACATTCGTACTATCAGTTTCAGTAGCCAAATGGTTGTTGTCGCTCTCGTGTTGGCCTGACCTGCTGATAATGGGGAGATCGGAGTTCAAATTTCAGTCATGTCTACTGAGGGTGTTTTTTCCTAAACTGTTTCCCACTCTTCTTTCACGCAAATAAGGGTTATATATTTATATACTAATATAAAGCCACATGGCTGATTCACTCACTCACTCATTCACTGACATTAATGTTCACCCACTTCAAAATGACTTATAGCTTATAGCCTGTAACCGACGGGAACATTCAAAAAAGTTTAAAAAAACATATATTTTAACCCCCGAAATAAAAATTCAATGCAGCGGAGCAAGTTTAAAGTAGGTTCGGACTTTCTTTAGAAGTCTCTTGTAGCTGAAAGGTAAGACCTATCAAAAAACGGATTGCACTAGCAGCTACGGATTTGGCGAGATCCACAAGTTTGGTCCTATTACTTTTTATCGTATCTCCATCGGTTATACCTTAGATATAGCTAGATTATTTTATTTTAGGTAAATTTTGCACATTTTTTTGTTTCAAAACAATGCTGGAATTACATTAGTTTACATCTACTTGAAAATAAAACTTACTGTGGGTTTGGGGGCGGACCCTCCAACGACCAAAGCGAGTATTACTTCTAAAATTCTACTTTCCTCATCCCCACTCCTTTAGACTAATTATAATATGTGCGTATAACCTGAACAGGTAGAAAGATGCAGTGATAAGAAAGAAATATGTTCGTATTTTATTTGCATTTAGGGTTTTTTCTATGCATATATCATGTCTTACTACCCGTACCAGCTCTTAGAATACTTACACTAATGAAATGTGAACGAGAAAGGTAGAAGTTAAAGGAAGTGTACTCCTGTTCACTTTTGAGTTGAAGAAGAGTTAAAATGGGCTGGGGAACGTTTCGTGTATATTATTATTATGATTTAAGCTCTGACCTCCATGTCACCACAAAATCAGACAACACGAGACCAGTGCCTTAGTACTTTAGCCCAATTGATGTTACTGCTGTGGGCTATTTAAATGTGAACATCCTATAGTAGCCGTAGAGGTTTATTCTCGGGTTATTCCCACAGTAGGTTTTATAGCGGGGATTCAGGTGTTGGTAGTAAATTAAAAAGTGGGGCAATCCTTGTCCTACCTTGGCTTTTATCACTTAAAAAACACGTCCACACAACCATTAAGTGATGTTTTATATAAAAGTAACTTGATGGCATCGAACTGACTCTAAAACACACACAAAAAAAAAATACTTCTAGTAAAGGGGTAAAGGGGAAAATCCAAAAATTTGGAGAGATAACTAACTTAAATTAGGTAAACACAGTTAACCACATCTTTGGATATACGGTCTAGGTTGTTTGTTTCTCAATAGACCAGACAGGGGTATCGTGGTTCAAATCTCGATTGGGTGTAGCAAGGGCTGATTTTTCACATGTGGATTTATTACTATGGTTTCCTCATTTCCGGTCCATGTTTAATGTGGATGCACTTTCTCTAATCTACCTTATTCATATGTACTCCTGAAATTAACACGTTACCAAACTTTATGATGAGTGTAACAATTATAGAAAATCTAATTATCGCCATTTAAGTTGGAGTTGAAGGGGACTCTAAAAAAGGTCATTGTTATTGAAGTACTAAGGCAAAACTTTTTTGATAAAAATAAATTAAATAATTCTCCATCAGAAACATAGAATTAAATTTTCTTCACATTATGACCTCAAAAGTTCTAAATTTTTATCAAGGTTCCCTATCCAATTACTACTTTTTCTCTACATTCAAGAAACTTCATCTAATGACATGCTGCTATACATATATGTTCTTGAGAGATATTCAAGAACTTTTGATATCACCATGTAGAGAAAAAATTAAATTCTATGCTTCTACTGGAGCAATATTTGATTTATATTTACCCAAAACATATTTTTCTATAAAAACTATAAAAACAATGTTCTTTTCTTGCATCCCTTTCCACTTTACCTTATTACTTTCATAATAATTATACTATAAAAAGCTACTCATATCACATTTACACTATAGTTTTGTGAAAAAAAAGCCCACTTCCTGAGATCCTCACTATACTAAGTACGTTATGTTAAGAATTACCTTTACTACTGTCTTAAGATTTCTTTATGGATTTCAAGTTGAAATACCTCTTATAATTTCTCCTTGGATATGATTTTGATATCTTTTCTTGGTGATAAGTTATACAGAAATCAAATTAATAATATATTCATTATGAATAACCATTGATCACGTGATTTACGTCAGTCGCGTAATAGTTGTCTAAATTAAAAAAATCATATATACATACGTTACTCCACCTGGACTCAAATAATGTCCTTGCCAACCTAAGTTAAAATTGGTCCAAGCATTTTTGAAGTAATCATGGAAATAACAGACTGACAGATTAAATTCCATACGGTCTAGTTAAAACAGGGCTTAAATCCGTTCGGTCAACTATAGCCATGCGTGATTCACGCATAAAGGTAAATATTGGTGGACAGTTTGAGAACCAAACCTGAGCCCCTTTATACAAAGACCATAAGAAAGATGCAAGCACAGTGTGTTTGTATTATAAACTAAACAAAACCATTTCATTGTGGCTTTTGTGCGAGTTGGTATCATACATGTTCTTAACATGTGGCTGACTGGTTTTCAGACACCTGATGAATATTCTTCTTCTTCTAATCACCGCGTCTTACTGCCTGTTCAGGTTACACGCATATATGATAATTACTTTAATGGGGTAAGAATGAAGATAATCTACCCATATTTGTGTGGAAATAGAGTGTAAAACCATTTATAAAATAAACACTCTCAGTAGACCCAACCTGATCCAAACCCCGGTATCCCCGCTATCAGCAGGCCAGTGCAATACGAGATTGACGCCTTAGACCATTTCAGCCACGGAAGTGGGCTATGTATATACAATCACACATTAGTTCCCCCTTACATTCCAGTACATAGAATCGAACCCTGCAGCTACTAATGGGAATGGATGATAATTAGCCTTCTGAGATGTTAAAAGGAGTATCTGTCAAGGTCCTATTAAATAGTGAAGGGTTTATATTGATTGATGGTTTGTGATAGCTTTCGTCTTTAGGGTGGGTGGGTGGGTGGAGGGATAATTTAGTAGTTGTTTTGATTTACGGGTGTAGACCTGTAACGCCACTCACAGGGGTGGTCTCGTGGAATAAGGTGGGGATGTAGGGAGCGCGAGTTAAAGTTTACTGTTTTATTTCAGTTTTTATAGCAAAACAATTTTTTGGCTAAAATAAATAAAATGTTGCTCCAGTAGAAACATAGAGTTTAATTTTCTTCACATAGTGATATCAACAATTGTTGAATATTTTTCATGAGCATAGTGGCATTAGATGACAAACTTTTTAAATGATGAGAAAAAATTGTCATTAAATTCTAGTACACCCTTGACAGATATCGTGTTCAATAAATGCTGAAATCAACATGTGAAGAAAATTAAACTTTATGTTTCTATTGGAGCGATATTTGATCTATTTTGGCCAAAAAAAGTTTTGCTATAAAAACGCCTATAACTCTTGTTCCCTACAGCTCCACCATAATTCATCCGGCTCGCAATATACTGGATTGCCGGTAACGAGGTTGAGATTCATCGATTGGATGCACTTGGGGGTGGATTTCTATGCAGGACTTATCACTGGCTATCCCATCCACTATCCACGCTAATGTGGGTGCATTTCATCTTTACAACTTTCCTGACCACTACCCCTTAGATAAAGTCATCACTGACACTTGTTTTGAACGTGATAATTTATTCAAAAAAATAATATAAATAAGTTGGAATCTTGAGAGGTACACGAGCTAAGACGTCAACATCGTCTGGTCTGTTTAGCGATGATGTGGAGGTCTGGGGTCAAATTTGATTGGATGCACTAGGGGTGATTTTTCCTATGTGGTTCAACAGATTCACTTCATGCAAATGCGGATATATTTATTATAAATTATATCTTCTTTACTGGTAATCTGGTAGTGTAAATATCCGGATAGCTTAGAAGGGTTTTAATATGTTATGTGCAATATTAACGCTTTGGACCATAATTATAACTAGAGAACTCCGAATCAATCTTATCCCACTGATTTTTGCATTAGATGTCGGGTGCATTATTCTAGAGTAATCAGTCGCTTGTTCAAGCGACATTTACCGCTAACCTGGCCGTATTCTTATATTGAATGTGGGTTGATTCAGGGGTTGTAGAGCTTTGTTTGTGTACAATGAAGGAGACTAATATAAAATAAGAGGCGTTTGAGGATTTGGGCACTCGAAGCCAAAGATGGTCTTAGAGATTCCTCCTGGAAGATATTTTGAATAGTCCTTGTTCTGAAACTTTGTTTGAAAATTTTACTCCTCTAAAAGCTATCTGTTCATGTCCTCCCGATTTTTTAAAAATTTGGATGAATCTAGAAATTATATGGAGTGGTACTCCTTCGGAATTTTTTTAAAAATTGGATGTCTATATAAGCTATTTTAAATTGCCCTTGCCTGGTAATTTTCGGAAAACTATACTCCACTGTGAGCTATTTGGAGTGGTCCTTCCCAACAATTTCTTAAAATTTGGATGCCTTTAGAGGCTATTTGGAGTAAGCCTCTCCTTGAATTATTTTGTGAAAATCGGATGTAGCTATAAGCTATTTAAAACTGTTCACGCCTGCATCTATTTTGAAAATTAAATTCCATTTGGGGGGGGTGGGGGGAGTTGCGAAGGGGGGTCCTTCCCCGGTAGATATGTGAAAGTTGGATACCTTTAGACGTAAGCCATCTTTAAGCTTTATATTCGTGAATACCAAAATGAGAGTGAAATAAATCCAGTGAAGGCAATTTTATTACTCCTGTAGGTAGGTGGCAAATACTTTTCGGGGGGAGGGTGAGAAGGGATACTTCCAGTTTGATTCATGTTGCTTCTAAAGCTCCACATGTAGGCCTATAGAGCTGTGGAATGACTCACTGATACCTGTAAGTAAGACTCGACATAATCTCAACAAGATTCTCAAGAGTTCTTACATCACTTTCTATTTACTCTTCCAGAATAACTTCTTTTTTTTTGCCACTTCACCAGCAGCCAACCTTGGATAGAACAATCACATGTATATAATTTACATTTACAGCTCTTCTAACAGGTTGTTCCAAACCCAACCATCAAGATTCAATCTAAGAAAGGTCCGGCGGGCGTAAGTAGCGAACTTTTAACCTCCCTCACTACCTTTTTTGAAAACACTCCTAGCGAAGTCTATATCGGTTGTTAGTGGGATCTTACCCAATATTATCTAGCTTATAGCTTAGCGCTTATTACTGAACAAACATCAATCAAAAGCACTTACTGTCTCATTGAAAAACTACACATATCAAGGGTTTCTAAAAAATTCAAGAGACCGCCTTATTTGCTTGGTGGATAGCAGATTCGAATATTAGGACCGCCTGTGTGGTCTAGTGGTCAGAACTCTTAGCTACAGATACAGAGGTCTTAGGTTCAATCCCCAGCGCTTCCGGATCTTTCTGTGAAGCAGTTGGACTGGAATTGGTCAAACTCAGACTAGTGAGGACAAATGAGGAAACACTTTAATAAATAAGTAGTTGATCCGGTCTAGAAGACTGAGATTAATGCCAGAGGATTCATTGTGCTGACCACACGATGCTTTCCATCCGCAAATGTTGACCAAAATTCGGCGGCTTCTCGGTCGGTATGGATCGCTTGCAGGCTGATTCCATCGAGTTAAAAAATGTATATATAATTTATTGTTTGTGTTGTGTGTGTGTTGTAGTAACAAAATATTGAAATTTCCGGTGTAAAATTTAGCTGTTTACTTCAAGTGAACCGTACTAAATTAATTTTATCAGGTTGGTCTTAATATAACGTTGTTTATCATAAAGCGTAAATTTATTGACTGAGCATAGTGAAGTTCCTGTTTTAACTTGACCATTTCACATTTCATCTGTCTGTACAAATGTAGATTTAGTGCTAACTGTCAAATGCGCAAAGCAATTTTAGCCAAATTTAGTCGGGACACTCTTTGGACCAAGGATAAATAACTTATGTAGATTGTTTTTCGATCTTTTTTACCAATTTTTTTCTAGACTGTATCCGCTTCAAGTAACTTATTCAAGTAACTCCTTGTTTGTCCTCACGAGGTTTAGTTAACCCCGTTCCTGTCCCTATGCTTCACACAAAATTCTGGAAGAGCCGGGTGTGAAACCCGGGACATCTGGATATGGAGCCAGGAACTCTGGCCACTAGACCACAGAGGCGGTCAATATAAGATATAAAGGCAACAAAAAATAATTTAAATTAGAGTGTAGAAACGATTAATGTTTGCGGGACTTTTGATAAGTTTATGACTTTTGTTAGCACTAAAAAAAAAGGGAGGAGGGCTTTGAGCCCCTTGTTTAGACCATTTGATAACTGATGCGAGTATTAGAATAATTGAATTCGGAGAGCCCAGATGGCTGGTGACACGGCGGTGCATGAACATTTATTCCACGTCACTTGAGCGGCTGTGCAGCTGTGCCCGCACCTGTCTCACCTCTATCGCTGCGCAGGTTGCAATGGAGCGATTAACTGGACCAATAAATTGGTGGTATTGTTGGATTCCGATCATGCATCGGCGTTTTCTGGCGCCTGGTCGCAAGTAAGTCTATGTACCCAGCGGGGTTTGTTATTATTCGGTGTATCGTGTAGCATAGTGATGCTGGAGAGATTAACTAAACACACAGGAGGATAATTGAGTGTGTGAAGGACTTAGGTGAACAGAATTTAGCTTAGAAATAAACTAGAATAGGATATTTAAAGGAAGAAACGTTTTGAAAAAAAAACACATCTATTTTGTGGTCAACATTGAAAACATTTTATTATATTATCAGTATTATTTCATAGGTATTGATAATATCTGTGATTCGCTTCGGTTGTCGAATGGTCTAAGGCAGGGATCAACAACTGGTCAATCAGGTGACAATTTTCACTTAGTCACGTAAGAAAACTATATCGTCATTGAAAGAAAATATTTGAGTCCTCCAAACTCACAAAGTATCAAACACGTTAAAATAATATTTGGGATCAAACCAAAATAACCATGATCGTTCTTAATCGGTAATGTTATAAGAAAACAAAAAGTTTAGTACCAAATTAACTCGCTTTGGAAACCGTATAGTCTAAGGTGTCACTCTCGCAATAGACTAAACTGTTGACGACGGGGAGATTGGGGTTCGAATCCCTGTCGGATGTAATGAGGGTGGTTTTTCCTAAATGTTTCTCCACTCTACCTCCATGCAAACGCAGGTACGCTTCCTCATAATTCAACCTTACTCATCCTTAGCCCATTAGTATAAATTAGTACATAAGCGTATAACCTGAACAGGTATTAAGATACAATGCTAAAAAATTAATCTACAATTTTTTATAGAAGTGTGGGGACCAAAGATTTGAGGAAGGATGATTTTAAGGAAATTTACAAAAACAAAGTGTTAATACAGAGGGAAGAAAGGAAGGATGATCGCAGGAATTTAGATAGTTTAAGTCTTTAATTAGATCGTGGGCCAAAAAGGTTGCCGGCCCCTGTGATTCTGGTAGGAAGAACAGTTTTTTTTGTTAGCACTGCATCTTACTACCCGTTCGGGTTATACTCTTATGTACTAATTACGCTAGTAGTTTTTACGGATGAGGAAGGTTATATTTAGAGAAAGTGTATCTGCATTTGTGTGGAGGGAAAGTGTAAACCCATTTTGGAAAAACCACCTTCAGCACACTCGACCAAGATTCGAACCTGGATCTCCCCCTCATCGGCAGTCTAATCTACTGAGAGAGTGATGCCTTGAACCATGGGGCCACCGAGGTGGGTAAGGACTAACAGTTATAGAAAATATAATTTTTTGGGGTCAACATTAATAGCATTTTACTAAATTATTAATGTTATTTTAACCCGTTTTGTTGGCCGCGTACTCTAGGCTGGCAATGACGGGTAGATCGAGGTTCGCATCTCGGTCAGGTTAGGTTTATCCAAAATAATTTTCTACGCAAATGTGGGTGCATTTAATATATAACCTTCCTCAGCCTTAAAACTATTAGCGAAATTAGTACATAAGCGTTTAACCCCAACGGGTAGTAAGACGCGATGCTAAAAATAAAACGTTATTTTTTATAGGTATTATAGTATTTATCACAATTTAAAGATGTAAAACACAGTATTTGAGGCACGAATATATGAAAGTAATAGTTTGTGACTGTAATTTACTGTTATTATTATTATTAGCACCGCGTCTTACTACCCGTTCGGGTTATACGCACTTACGCTAATGTGTAATGGTAGGGTGATTGCGAGATGAAATGGAGGATCTACAGTTTAACGTGGAATCCGAACCACGGTGGAGGCCTGGCATTCCTCACATTCACAAGTTGTGATTAATACACGTCTTGTCAGAGGTGAAGGAAGGGTTCGGCAATCAGATAAATCTGTGCCGGGACCGAGGTTTGAACCCCGGACCCTCAGCACAGAAGTCTGATACCTTACCTCTAGACCACCAGGTCACCCTTAATTTACTGTTCTTCCTACGAGAATTCTACCATACATTTCTACCGTAGGGGTATATTGGAGTACCTGAGAGTCAAACCAGGTTCGTCTAGCCCTGAAGTCAGTCACGGCCACTAGGATTGACCTAGAAAAAGAGTTGTAATAGGCGAGTGTGGATATCCAAGTGTCTGTGAAGTGCTCGACCACCGCGCAAGTCCTCCACTTATCAAAGTCAGCAGCCAGGGTTCCATGGGGTAGGGCGAGCAGGTATGTGAACACTTAATGACATGCGCCGGATTCGAGGAGTTTAAGGGCGTAGTCTTCTAGACACGAGAAAATAAAAAGTTTCATCTTTGTTTTGTTTTCTTATTGTCTGTTTTTTCTCTCTTCCGAATGTACCTAAAGTGAGGGTTGAATTCTGTGTGAGAAGAATAGACGCGCGCACACATAAGACACATTTTTTTTTTTTGGTAACTATCTTTTGGAATGTTTCAAGGGCTTTGAATGTATATTTTTATTTGTACTATTCTTTCTATCTTTCATGCTTACTACAGTCGTAAAATGTGATCCGATTATAAATCCATAAAATCGTTTGTCTCCTTTGAAAGTTTTTTGTAAAGAGATTAGGAAGTGATTTTCCAAGAAAAGAGTGAAGGAACCTTTTTTTTTTAAATTGTAGTCAAAACAATAAGTTATATTATTTTTTCTTATTGGGAATGTATTACTATTATTAGTACAATTCCATTTTAGAATGCTGGACATCAAAGTATTAAGAGAATTGTACCGAAAATAATATAAAAAATATATCACTTTGTCGGGGGAAGTAACTAATTACACCCAACTGTAGTCCAAAACGTGTTCCTTAGGACATATTAAACTTTAAAGCTTGTTGTGCATAGGTTAGAATATAATTAATTTTTAATAACGACCCTCAGAGGGTATTTTGTGGTCTAAGCCATTAGAAACGCATATCATTTGCCCTCCGTTGACAGGGATTTTAATTTTACTTTGGTTTTCCCGTCCTCTCTCCACGCTACGCAAGTAAATCTACCCTAAAGCTACCATTCTTATTCATACGTCTTAGATTAAGTCATTATTATCTTTAGTTTTTAACATATTATACCAAATAATATAATTATAAATAATACATACTTTTTATTAAAATTTCTCAAGTATTATTTTAAATAATCACTAACATTTCTCCAACCCACTTCGGTGGCCGTGCGGTCTAACGTAATACTCTAACAGAAGACTAGAGTAACGATGACTGATAGGTTGAGGTTCGAATCTAGGGTCAGCTGTACTAACGTTTTTTTTTCCAAAATCGTACTACACCCTCCACCTAAATGCGGGTATACTTCCTCTAAAAATAACCTTCCTAATCCCTAAAGCCATTATTGTAATTAATACATAAACGTATAACTCGAACGGATAATAATAAGACGCGGTGCTAAAAATAAAACTCTCCTAATTTATAAGCAAGATAAGTTAATTACTAGAAATATTAATACGGAAATAATATAAAAAATATTTTTGTTCTCAAATACAATATATTTTAAAGTACTACAAAGTGATTGGAAAAATAACAACTTAAAGATACGTTTGTTTACCTTTAAACGAAAAAGGTTCTTAAAAATCAGTACATACAATGATTGTTTTAGTTGTTATTTTATTTTACGTCTAGATAATCAGATGTTAACAGAATTAAATGAGTTAAGCATTTAGACTATAAAAAAGCTTATCGTATATAACATTGCAATATCCCGATGTTGACAGATTTGATATACATAGTATTAATTTAACTAAAAAGACCAATGTTATGCCTTTAAAATAAATTTGATTTATAACAAACTAAAAATATATTTTCTTAATAGTTTAATTTAGTCATACATTACTGTCCAGATTTTATATTCGTAATTTCGTTAACTAATCTGAGGTAACAAGATTGAGATGGTGAATTTTAAAGTATTATGCCAAAATTCTCATGGAAAAGAGAATATTAAAAACCACCCCACGGGCCTCCTGCAATTCCGATGGTAAATCTTGAGTTGATGCGCCTTCTATCTCCAAACATAGAAAGTAAATGAACCCTACCTAATCTAGATTCGAGCTCTGACTCTCCTCTATAGTGTACAAAGTTAATAGCGATGAGCTAAGAAGTCTTACTGGTTTAAAAATTTGTATATTCATCAATATGTTGGTAAAACACCCCAATTAACTAATTTAAAGCTCCTGGTTTGATTCTAAATCACGGTTGAAAATCCATAAGTGTGAAAATGGGTATGTTAGTTTTTTTCAGAAACTGTTAAAAATTTTGAAATTGGGATGTGGGGTTTATGCTTAATTTAACTAGCAATAAGCCACTAATACCCAGAAGACTGTCTTACCACTTTGTACACCCCGTCTTACTACCCATCCGGGATATCTACATACTTACACTAATGTAATATGGATGAAAAGGGTTTTATTTAGAATAGATGTATCCTCATTTTGTAATAGTGAGAGTTGGACACCGTTAGGAATAACTATCTCAGAACATCCAGCATGGATTTGAGCCCCAACCTTCCTTACACCCGCTAACCACACAAGACGAGACTGATCTATTAGTCAGCGTGTCCACTTGTGTGAGGGACTGCAACTGAAAGAAAGGGAAAATAGTACAGCCAAAATTAAGCCCCTAATGTTGTTTAACATTTACTGTTCATCGACGTCCCAAAGTCCTGCTCGGATAAGCGAGGTGTGACAAACGTGGTTGGGGAGGCTCTCACACAGCCCCCCATAGAGTAGTGTCTCCGCACGTAACTCTAAAAACCTCTTAGTCGGTTCCCAAAATTTTTCTTTTTCCTCAAATAATTATTAATTAATAATATGCTTTTGTTTGTTTCAGTTAACTTCGCGAAATGCGACAACACGTCTGAGAACTACCCGAAAACCACACGGTGTGACCAATTGGTCGGTACGTGTTGGAATTTGCTCTCGTGCACCCCCACAGGGTGCATTAGAGCATGCTAATTTGCGTCTGTGCGTCTGCGTCTGTGTACTGTCCATTGATTTCATATTTTGATACAGTTTGTCAGTTTATAAAATATATGCGACTGTTGACTCATTTTAAACAGAAAGTAGTGAAGCCAACTTAAGTACAACCCGTGAGTGCTGAGACCAAACTAGGCGTGTGCGAGGTCCATTTTATCAATTCAAAGCGAACTTGAATCAAATATATGAAATATTCTCGAAGTCAAATCAAAGATTGAATATTTTTTTATTTTAGTTCTATGCTTGAAAAAATATTGTATTGTGGCTATTTAAATAACTTTATGCACTAGAATTACTTGGAAAATGTGTTATTGAATTTTTTCTATATATTTAGTTTTATTCTGATAGATTAAGTTAGTAGCACAACAATTTAATTACTTCAGATTTTATCCCTACGAATATTATTTGTATTATACATAACAGCTCAGAATGGTAAAAATTTACCATTAATCGAGTACATTTTTGCTGTCAATACTTTTATTGGGGAATCTTCGTAACTGTCAAGGCAAGAGGTTTTTTCGTAGTAAAGTCGAAGCTGATATTAGTTTCAAAGTCAAGTCTAAGTTTCAAATCTTCGCACACCCCCAGCCCAGACCTATTAAATCAAAGTCGGGCACACTATCCTTGCAGCTAATATTGCCGGTGAGCTCCCCTTGAAGATCTCTGTGGGCATCACCCGACAAGTGGCTTCCAGCAGGGCTACCAACGTTAATAAATATTCTCCGTGGAAAGCAATACATCAGTACTAAAACAGGTGATTGATGGAAGGATTCGTTAAACAGAACTAAAACCTGATACTCTATCATGTTCACAAAACTATAACGCAACTCATTAGTTCCAAACAAATGTATTGGCATGCACTCATTTTATTTGGAAAAGTCAAACTATAACTAGAGTTGCTAAGCGGGAACCCTTACAAAAAAAATTATCTATAACCCAAATCTGAATAAAAGGTAGAATCAAATTGCTAAAACAAGAAGTTTTAAATTCTGTAAGATAATTAAATAAAATCACAACACCACAATATTGTGTAAAAATAGTTGATTCACTCAAAAATTGCCTTCTTTGTTCTTTTATAAAATAATACTTATTTACTCAATAGCATTAGGAACTAAAAATATATTGCCGCACTTATAAAAGTATGCCAACTATCTTTATCTTGAGATAGTTCTATCCAGTCCACCTCACTAAACCCTATTTCTATCTTGAGCTAGTTCTATCCAGTCCACCTCATGACACCCTATCTTTATTTTGAGATAGTTCTATCCAGTCCACCTCACTACACCCTATCTCTATCTTGAGCTAGCTTTATCCAGTCCACCTCATGACACCCTATCTCTATCTTGAGCTAGTTCTATCCAGTCCACCTCATAGCCCCCTATCTCTATCTTGAGCTAGTTCTATCCATTCCACCTCATTACACCCTATTGAACTAGTTATATCCAGTTCATCTAGCTACACCCTATTCCTATCTCGAGATAGTTCTATCCAGTTCACCTCACTACACCCTATCTATATCTTGAGCTAGTTATATCCATACCACCTCATTACGCCCTACTCCAATCTTGAGCTAGTTCTATCCAGTCCACCTCATTTCACTCTATATCTTTCAGGTTCATTCTAATGTTATCCTACCATCTGCGTCTAGGTCTTTTTTCAATGGTCCCTTCCCATTGGGTTTGGCAGTCAGTACCCTGAACAAGGCTCTAGATTCTTCCATTCATGCTGTATGTCCTGCCCAATGTAATCTTCGAGACTTGTTTATCCTGTAGCCTCCCCCACTCCTCCCTTTTTGGAACAAATATCTTCCTAGGCACCTTGTTTTTTAAACATCCTAAATTTATTTGCGTCATGTAAGGTAAGAGACCACATTTCACGCCCATATAGAACAACCGGTAATATTATTGTTTTGTATATTCTGAGTTTTATATCCCTTGACACAAGGCGAGATTTTAACAACTTACTGATCGAGTAGTAGCATGCATTTGCCGACTGTATTCTTTTCCTAATTTCCCATATAAAATTGATATTGATATTTAAAATAGTTATTCCTAAATATTTAATCACATTATAAGGTAATATACATGAAAAATAAAAAGGATAGAGCCCCCACTCTGGTGAGTGCTTGGACAAAGGCTTAAGTCTTGTCTTGTTTGATTTAACTGTGACGGGAAATTTGGGGTTTAAATCCCGGTCGGGTGTAATAAAGTGTTTATTGCTAAATGTTTTCCCCTTCTCCTTCGCAGCAAAGTGTTCGAGCTCCCTACTATTTTTATTTTACCTTCCACGTTAGAGTAAGTATTGAGATATCCTTTAAGGTTCGTGAGACATGGTTTACAAAAGGGAAAAATAAAAATTCAGCCTGGTCCGTGATCACCCCAGCATCGGCAATCTATTCCATTGCGAGAGTAGCGCCTTAGACCATGTGGCCACTAGAATGGGTGGCATAATTTATACATGTGATTTATTCCATGAAGAACCTAATGACAAAGTTAGTTAGTTTATTATCATTGCAGTGTAAGACTATAAATATTTAATGTCAATATAAACAAACCAAGCCAAATTCCAAACTATTATGGTTAGAAATGTGGATTAAAAAAAGGAAAAATCATAACTTTTTTTTTCTGTTACGAAATTAAATAAATAACCAATTAGTCGGTCAAGATAAAATATTAAATATTATTGGTAAAATTTAAATTATTACTATGTATCTGCTTAATCATTATTTTATTTATCGTGTCAACACAAAAAATGCTATAAAATTTCAAAAAATACTGGCCTCGACGCCCTTCAATCCCACTTTAACCTCAATATATTATAACCAACAAGGTATAAACCCCGGTATTATAAGAAAAATTTGAGGAAACTACCTGAGTAGTTAGTTATACTTGTTTAAAAAGTAACTGCCTTAATTTATATTTTTTTCAGTTAGTTAGGTACAACCAGAACAGGTAGTAAAACGTGGTGCTAAAAAAATTAATAAAAAAAGGGTTAGGTTTAACACCATGACAAAGAAAGAAAATGTTTGTCTGGGGTGGAGAGAGTGAGGGAGAGATGTAGGTATATTTTTTTGTTTCAATAGATAAGTAGCTCTTTTTTAAAAGTTGACAAATCGTTCTATGTGGATCGTTTAGTTAAGGAGGCAGCCAATGCCGTGGTGCGCCATAACTCTGCGTCAGATCTTTCCAAATTGATATTTAATCAGTTTTAAATAGTCAACGAGAAACAATTATTCGGTAGAAGCGACCTTCAAAGAGGGTTTGAGAGCTGTTGATCTGGTACTAAGGTAGAACAGTTTAAACATGTTTGAAATCGAATAGTGGTGACACTAAGTTATTACGACATGGACATTTTAAATATGCTCTAGGTAAACAGACGGTCGGCATTAAGAAGTAGGGACGGTTAAAAATGAAGTTCTCTTTTGTTTGTTTGGGGTTTTTATTCCATTTAAAATAATGAACTCCTGATCCCATTAAATTCTCAATGAAACTGAAAGTATAGTTTGTTTGCTGTAACAAGAAACTTTTTCCGATTGTTCAAAAAGTCAATATAGTAAAATTTTGATAGGAAGATACTTTTGGAAAATACAAACAATTTTTACGGTAAACATTGATAACTTTCCACTATTTTATTAATATTATTTAATATACATTGATAATATTTATCTAAAGTGACAGCTGTAGATCACATGACTTGATCTTTAACACGCCAAAGTAGATCTAGTAACTTTTCTAGCTGTCAGATAAGACTCTTTCTAGGATATTAGACTCAAGATATACTTTCACTTACGTATTAGAGGAAATTATGTTTAAAATAACTTTATATTTTAACAGGATTTTTTCAGCATCGCTTTTTAATATCCCGTTCGAGCTATACGCATATTATATTTATACTAATGGGCTAGGGATGAGTAAGGTAGAATTTAGAGGAAGTGTACCAGAATTTTCGTGTAGGGAAAGAGGGAAAACATTTAGGAAAACTACTCTAAATAGGCCTACACCTATCCGACACCTTAGCTCAGTCAGTAGAGTGTCTTCCAACTGAGATAAGGTTCCCGGAAGTTCGAAAAATTTATCTTTGGTGAAATATAGGTTAACTCTTTCACATTGATAAATTAATGACCGTGGACTGGATGTTGTGCTTGTCTTGGTCTTTAGTTAGATTATAAGGCATGTTAAACTACAACAGGCCTAGCCAGCTGGTAGTGGAAAATATATGGCTTGAATAAAAAAACTGACCCGGACCACAGGCTGGAAACAGTACACCCGACCAGGATTCGAACCCTGATCTACCCGTCATCGGCAGTCTAATATACTTTGAGAATGACGCCTTTAGACGATGTAGTACAGGGGGAATTGTAATTTTGCTAATATTTCATATTCATTTTGATTAGTTTGTGGGAAGTTGTTAGTTATGGCAAGAAGGATTAAAAAGACCACCACTTGTCATTTTTTCCCTCTCTTATTATTCCCGTTATTTTGAAAAAAAAAATGGCAGCCAAAAAGTACTTTTTGGCTCTAGATTGAATCAAAAAGTAAGTCTTCAGATCACTCATGCAATCCTCAGTGAACCATCCTATTCCGAGTTTGGTTGTATTGCTCAAGATGGTGGAAAAGTTGTCCCGGTTAAATGCAACCCGTTAGAAGTACCTAAAACCGTCCTAATACTGATCAATTGTCACTGCGAGGAACGTTGCACAACTACAGCATTCATCTGTCTCAAGAACAATGTTTGCAATTAATCTTATGGGTATTACATTAGCAGAAATCTAGTGACGACAGTGACAATGAGGTTACTCTATAGCGGTCAGAACTAAATATGTATATGGACTTTTACTTTCTCTCTATCTTACAGGTAGAGAAAGTATTGTGATCGTCAAAAAAATCGAACTCGAGATTTTGATGAATTTTGACGTTTCATGACTTCCTGAATCCGAAAAAGTGGTTTTTGAATTTCCGTCTGTCTGTCTGTCTGTCTGTCTGTCTGTCTGTCTGTCTGTCTGTCTGTCTGTCTGTCTGTCTGTCTGTCTGTACCTCCAACTAGAGCCTAAACTATTTTACCGATTGAGCTGAAACTTGATATCTAGGGTTTTCATAGGGTTGCCCCGAGGGGTTTTTGGAATTGGACATCTACCCCTAAAATTAAGGGTAGTTTACTGAAGGGAAAAAAGAGAAAAAGTCGATTTTCTCAAAATCGGCTCTAACGATTTTGATTAAATTTCATTTATGAACATAAATAAATATTCCAAACAAAATGGCTACTCTCAATATTTCGGCAAAATCGTTTTAAGGGCTCCGTTCTGATGCGTAAATTAACAGTTTTTATAATAGCTCCGAAACTATTTGAGATATGAAATTACTTAGCATTACAAATATGTATATATATTTATAATACAAATATTTTATTCGAAACATATTTTTATAAAATCAATAATTTTCAATCTATACGCAATTATATATATATTTTTAGCTTTTTGGACATTAAAGCTTAAGTATTGCGATCGTAAAAAAAACTAACCTGAAATGTTGATGGATTTCGACGTCTCATGACCCCCCGAACCCTAAAAAATAGTCTTTGAAATGCCGTCTGTCTGTGTGTCTATTAAAACTTAAAATTAAGGGTAGTTTACTGAAGGGCAAATAGAGAAAAAGTAGATTTTCTCAAAATCGGCTCTAACGATTTTGATTAAATTTCATTTATGAACATAAATAAATATTCCAAACAAAATGGCTACTCTCAATATTTCGGCAAAATCGTTTTAAGGGCTCCGGTCTGATGCGTAAATTAACATTTTTTATAATAGCTCCGAAACTATTTGAGATATGAAATTACTTAGCATTACAAATATGTATATATATTTATAATACAGATATTTTATCCGAAACATATTTTTATAAAATCAATAACTTTCAATATATACGCAATTATATATATATTTTTAACTTTTTGGGCATTAAAGCTTAAGTATTGCGACCGTAAGAAAAACTAACCTGAAATGTTGATGGATGTCGACGTCTCATGACCCCTCGAACCCTTAAAAATAGTCTTTGCAATGCCGTCTGTCTGTGTGTCTATTAAAACTTAAAATTAAGGGTAGTTTACTGAAGGGCAAAAAGAGAAAAAGTCGATTTTCTCAAAATCGGCTCCAACGATTTTGATTAAATTTCATTTATAAATATTAATAAATATTCCAAACAAAATGGCTACCCTCAATATCTCGGCAAAATGGCTTTAAGGGCTCCGGTCAAATGCGTAAATTAACATTTTTTTAAATAGCTCCGAAAATATTTGAGATATGAAATTACTTAGCATTACAAATATGTATATATATTTATAATACAGATATTTAATCCGAAACATATTTTTATAAAATCAATAACTTTCAATATATACGCAATTATATGAATTTTTTTAACTTTTTGGACATTAAATTTTAAGTATTGCGACCGTATAAAAAAAAAACTAACCTGAAATGTTGATGAATGTCGACGTCTCATGACCCCCCGAACCCTAAAAAATAGTCTTTGCAATGCCGTCTGTCTGTGTGTCTATAAAAACTTAAAATTAAGGGTAGTTTACTGAAGGACGAAAAGAGAAAAATTTGGTTTTCTCAAAATCTGCTTAAACGATTTTGATTAAAATTCGTATCTAGGCGTTGATTAAGATTATAAATAAACTGGCTATTTTCATTTTCCTATGAAAATGATTTTTAGGGTACATTACAGAAGCGTTAATTTCCGTATCTCCACAACTATTGGAGAAACTAATCAACTTATCATTGCAAAATTGTAGGACTATTAGAAATAAAAAACTTTTATTTGACATATATTTTTATAAAAACAGCAGTTTCTGAGATATTTGCAAATATATTAATACAATTTTGTGAGCTTTTGTTGTAAACATATACTACTTAAGTCTTAACGCAATAATACTCCAATGCTATAGAGTAATTAAATATAAGTAAGTATCTAAAAAAAGTATGTTATTTTTCCTTAAATCTCTTAGGAGAAATGTTTGCATAGCAATGATCTATCTCCGTTTTAGACTCAATAGTCAATATTTACATTTTTTATTGGTCAAAATGTATAAATGAATAATTAAATATCAATGCGATGACTTGAAGATCTGCAACACCTTTTAAAATGTTAAAATTTTAACCAGAAATCGAAATTTTAATACGAAGTGTTGACCCTTGTGGAAGACATTAAACTGTTTGAAATGTTCTTAGGTGGACAAAGATGCGCCTCTTTCTCATTGATTCTATATCATTGTATATTATTTTATGCGTGTTCTTATGTGGAGTGGTGATGATACAATGTACATTATTCCGTTCAGAAATCTTACGAGTTTATAGAAAGAGAGAGAAAGTCTGTGCGGTGTGCCGTACCATTTATTTTTCTTGTACATTTTTATCAACAGCAATAATCATAGTGAATTAAATTTTTAAAATGTACTTAAACATCGCTATTTCTAATTAGAACAAAACTTGTGATCAAGTGACATAATTTTGCAAGCCAACAAATACGGCAATAAATACATATGTCCTGTTTTTTACGAATATATATTTTTCACACGTTTTGTTAAAATACGTGACCTTGAAAAAATATTTTGTCAAAAATAGATATTAGTTCCATCATAGTTAAAAGTAAGCCTTTTGTGACTTACAATTTAGATTATACAAATTGAAAGAAGGCCTTGTGTTTCTGAGCTCAACTACAAATATTCAACAAAAGTAAACATTTGTATAACGATTTTTAGAGAAACTACCATCTATAATTAGCCAAAAATTGTTAAAGACCTTTTTTTATTCAAAATTGTATGGGATTTAATATTCGTTTCAAATTTTTTTTTATAAAACTTACCATTTCGGAAATAGAAATAAAAACACGTTTTTGGCCGTAATTTTTTCAAGATAGCATTTATAATGGGTGGGGAGAAAATTGCGACAAATCGATTGTTTTACTTTTCATAGTGCTTCACAACTTCTCACAAACTGATCAAAATTAACATGAATTTTTAAAGAAACAGACTTTTTTTTCATCTCTCCCTGAACTAATGCAGCCACCGAAGAGGGTTTTACCAGATGCTAAATTATTATAGTGATTATTATCACTGTTGGTTAGTTAACCCTGATTTGATTTGCACCCTAAGGATTGTTTAAGGTGTTATGACTATAAACACTGTTCTTATACAAGCTACATTTAGAGTAATGAGACGCCGGGCTCCGGATACAATCCTGACCCTAATATAGGCTTATGGCTCCAATCCTATTTCGTTATAAATCTAGTTTTGTATAGAGTAATGAGTTGAGGTAAAACTGCTTTTAAAACCATATAAATAATCGTGAAGTGAGGTAAAATGAGGGGGAGGGGGGATAGTCTGACGGCAGGAATGATCCGCGAACTGGTGTTATCAGTGTGTGCAAACTTTTCTGGGGTGGAAGGGCCGGGAGTGAAGGGATTTTCGGGAACAGGGTTGTTTGGGAACAGGATGATTTTGGAACGGGGGTGCTCCGAGGAGAGGAGGTTTTCTGAGATTAGGAATGCCCAGGTGTATGTAAAGGTGTTCTGGGGGTGAGGAACATTCCTGGAGCAAGATTTGGTTCAGGGTAGGGGGAGTTTCCCGAGCGTGGGTATTTTGGAATGGGAGTAAGGCTGATCCAAAAGTGAAGGTCTGTCTAGTGGAAAGGATGGTTCAAGAGTGGGATAGTGGTTTGAGGTGTTGGTGATTTGGGAGTGGGGGATTATTCTGGGGTGGGGTGGTAATGACATTCAAACTGGTCTCCTATCTGTTCGGCCCAGACCGTTAAGAGTGATTGAACGCATTCATTCATAAGAAGCTGCTCCTAGCCGATCTAGAACTGGTCCGGTCCGACTCAACAGGTCGTGCTTCTTTTGAATACGCGTTTTTCGGTTCATTACAACTGGGCCGTTTCGATACTATCACACTCGATTTGAGCCAGTGGGTGACTGACTAACCTAGCGTAGTTCAGCCTTTTGACTAGACACATGCTCTTATTTTAATAACTAACTGTCATCTGGATAATTCCTCTTTACCCTCTGGTCCCATCCTGCTAAGTAAGTTCTTGGACGTTACTTTTATCAGTAGCTAATGTACATTTAAAATGAATGATACAACACAATCGCACAAACATTCTCATATTTTGTATTAGGCTTCTATCTCCTAAGATAATTTTAAAACATAGTTTTTAAGTAAGTTACCCCTAATTATGTTTTCCTCATGAAACAAACATATCATCTTGATGATAATAATAATAATACATACATTTTAAATTAAACTAAATATAATTATTTAAAATTATTTATATGTAAACATAAAAAGTAATCTTATTTATTATAAAAAACTATTCCCATATTCCCATTTTGAATTCAATCTTAAGGTCGATTTAATTATTTTTTTCCATAGTTGGTCTTAAGTAAAGTACTCTTTACCCTGGAGTGGTCGCACCGATGTTGCAACCTAATGCGATCGCGTGGAGTCACCATGATACTTACTTTGTCGCGTATTTTAACCCAGTTTTTTTTGTGTTTTTTTAAATATTTTATCTAGAAAACAATATTTTATCCAATTTGAGCATTTAACAATTAATTTAAAAAAAATACCCATTACAAAATAGCTTAATATCATTTTGAAAAAAAAAAACCCCATCCTAAATGTTCTTATAAATGTTCTTTTATTTAAAAACTCATGATTTTGCTTACTTATTTTTTTCAATATTATTCTAGAACATTTGTTTGAGATGAAAATATATAATTTTAAACTCTTTAACCCTTTAGAGAAAAGTTATATGACTTACAAAAACACTCGTAGGAAGTGATAAATATAACAAAAACCTACTATAAAATTATAAAAATATTTTTGTTTCAAAACATAAAAATATAGTAAAAATAAAAAAAATTGTATTTTTAGTTGCCTGTCGCCTTTTCTTGTTAGGCTAGCAGTTTCAAACATTTTCAAAACAATCTTCACGATGTATTTTAGGGTTGCAATCATCACGTGTCTCTTTCTCTGGGTCAATATCACTACCTACATCTCTTTCATTACCACCTAAATCATCACCCTTGTCATCAGACTATTATTCATTTAGTAAAGAAAGAATCCACTCTTCTTTTGGTTTATCCATTACTAAATATAAGCTAGAAAATTAATATTCAAAACAAACACAAATAAAATTTACACTAACATAAATAGTCGCCCGGCGTCGAGGTGACCCAAGAGACTTGTGTTTTCAACCAATGATACGGGTAAGAGGTAACTTAGCGGTAAACACGCCTTTAGTTGGTGGAGAAGAAGCTACACGAAAAATAAATCACTTTGGGTCATGTTGACCCCGCGCGACCGTTCTAGGCTTAAATTAATCTATTTTCACCCATTCGGAACCAAATCGTTAGGGCAATTTTAAAAAAATTCCTGTTTTTGAAAAATCAGTCATCAGTAAACTATCCATAAATGAGTTTCTATATCAATAACAAGTATACAGTGTTAATTGTCATGTCAAACATTTTAAGATACCCATTTTTAACCAAATTTTTTGAGCCGTTTGTAAAATATTTCAAGTTTTTGAAAATTTAGTCATCAGTAAATTACCCATAGATGAGTTTTAACCCCCCCAAAATACCTCTCGCGACCTCTCTAGCTATGACCAATCATACCGTTAACCTATATTACCAACCTAAAACGGATACGTTTTAATTGCCCCACCCTGTACAACATAGCTCAGTCGGTACCCCGTCTCCTTATCAAGAGATCTGAGTTTGATTCCTGGCATGGTTGAAGACTTTGAGTTTCCCCTTTTGAAGTGAGTAAATTATCGTGTGAAGGACTGGGTGTTGTGTCTGTTCTAGGTTAAGGAAATCAAAATTGATACTGTTGGAGACAACTCATGGTTCTCCAATCACGTGTTGCTTAAAAATTTGTAATGTAACAGATTCCAACAAAGAGAAACAGTCATCATAAATTCTTGTAAAACCATATGATAAATGCATACATTATTTTTATAAATAATCTATAGTCAATACCTATAATTATAGTTATGTAATAAAATGAAATTCATTTTGGACGATAAAAAGTATGTTTGTATTTTCTAAGGGCACCTTGTATGAAGATTATATTGTAAATTAGTTTGTAGGTAATATTCTTAATTGCCGTTGTTTTAAAATGTGTACGTTAAAAACATCGTTAAATAAAATCCTTTAAAGAAAAATAATTCACAAGTTAAACATTAACTTACTATATTATCTTCATCATTCTACTCGGGTACCTGCTAAAAAATAATCCCCCCACCCCCAATCAGCCGTCCCTCACCCTTCTAACCACCCTCCGCATTATTTATTTGCCTAGGTCATGGTTCCAATTTAAACGGACCATCCTGCCATAAACCCCTCCCCTCCCCTTATACTTCTTATAGCGCTGACGTCATTGTTTGCTCTTCACTTTGAATTACAATGACTAAGCCGAGGGGAAATATGATATATTGATGTTGGCAGGGCTTTCATTTTCAATCTTTTGTTAGCAACCTCTGGGCTTCGTACTTGGATGTTACAAGTCAATTGCTTGTTTTGCATCACAATTGGTCATCTATTTATTTAATAACCCTTTTGAATGGACACTTTTAGTTTTTGTTGGAGGTAGACAGATTTACATCAATGTTGGATAACCTTCATTAGTTAACTGGGCTTTTTTTTATTTATGTTTAATTTTATTTAGGTATTTTATGCAAACTTTACAAACACACGATCTTGCTATAGTCCAGTTTTCATTTGAAGGGGTCTTTAGAGAATATAAAAATATTTTTGTAGTTAGCACTGATAACATTTTACTATTTTATTGATAATATCCATGAAAAGTGACAACTGTAGATCACGTGTCTTGACGTACAAATACGTGAAACACTATAGTAGCTTTCCTAACCCCCTTTACTATGAAAAATGGACTATAATACACAATAAAAACTATCATAAACCATACAAACAAAATTAGTAATTTAGTATGATCAAGATACAATGGTAGGTTAACAATATAGGGGGTGTATATTTTGCGTGCTTTAAAAGTTTTGGTGCTTGTAAAAGAGTATCTATGATTTTATTGGTATTATGGCACCGCCTAATTGAAGTGACACACCCTCACATAATGGTATATCTTATAATAATGGTAGTTCTGAATCTTTAAAACACTTAACAGTCCTGCATAATTATCTTAGAACTTTCTGTTGTGATACTGTTAACAAATACCTACTTTATTTGTTTGAGATATATTATATTATCTTAATCATTTACTTTGATCTCATAGCTGTAACATTTCGAGCAAATCTAATCTTTTCATGTTTTTGTTGTTGTTATAAAACCTAAAATAGGACATGATAATATCTTTGTTCTTCAGTTTGACCTGAACTATAAATTGAAATAACAAAACACTTCTTAGATAACGAGAGATTTTTGGTGTCTGAAATATGTATCAGCCTTCCGGAAAGCAATACCTTGAACATGACCGCGATTCCCTTAACATAATCAAAATCCCCTTAATATGAACTTCTAAAAAAGTGATCCCTTGTTAAAATCCACCCTTCAATTCTGTAATATTTAAAATTTTCTTAGCTATCCTCCACTCCCCTCCCCCCGCAAAATATTTTTTTTTTTTCAAGACCGATGTCGCAGCAGATGATCGTCAACTTATCCTTAGACTCCATTTGTTTAAAAGAGTCTATTCTATACAAAGGCAGATCCCAGCCACGCAGCGTCCGACATTGAAACCTTTGCCCTCGGCTAGGCAATGTGCCTTGCACGACAGACTTGGCGTAAGACCGTCGCAAGGCGAGCGCTTCACCCTGGAACTGCGAGTCTTTTGGGATTCATCTCCTGAAAGAATAAAAACATTATGATATATTTTATTTCTTTTTAAGTTATTGCGTGAATATTTTACATAAGAACCTACTGACACAGGTTTTTTCAGGTTCTAATTAATATGTTAACAACATATAATAAATTATGTATTCTAGTATATGATTTAATGTAACTTGATTCATGATACTAATATTGACACTATGGTATTCCTCTGAGGAAAGGGAGTAATAGGAAAGAAAGAAAGGAGAAGCAAAGTAGAGGTAGAATTATTATTTTATCGTTTTATATATTTTTCTCTCGTATTATTTCCTAATCTTGCCCCCCTTCACCTCATATTGTCATTGAAGCCCACGTCAATGGGAACTTGAAATAAACGTAAATCTCATATAGTCTGGTTTTTCGATAGGATGAAGACCTGAAATTCGAATACCAGCCAGTATGGAGGGTGATGTTTTTTTCTAAATAGCCTCCCTCTTTCCCTCCACGAAAATGCTTATATATCTCCTCTAATTTCTTCTACTTTATCATAGTTAAATAATGACATCATAGCGCTAACAATGAACATCAACAATAAAGATTGGTGAAAGGATTGGGAAATATTATGAAACTTTGCCTCAAAAACCCCTTACAGTGCTGTTCTATTATCAGTTGCTGATGATTGGTCTGATTTGATATAACTTATTACCCACTTAAATACAATAGTTAAAATAATTTTGTAGCCTTCTTTCATTATTATGTAAAACTTTGACAACTATTCTGTTTTATTTCAAACAAAGCAGTTCACGCTAAATAATACATTTCTTCCAAACTTCCGATTTACTCTCAATGTGACTTCCGGCTGTTTCTTCAGCAGTTAGTGGTTGATTGTACGTAGGTCATACTCTCTTGTGAAATATTCATGGCCACTGAATGGTCATGATCCTTTCTGATTCTGCTTCTATCATAACACTGAACAAGGGTACATTTGATTTATGTTCCTATTATAGCTTTAAATAAGGGTCTGCATGATTTTACTCTAATCATAGCATTGAAGAAGAGTCTGCTTGGTTATTCTCCTATTATAGCAATGAACAAGGGTCCGCACTTGATTCTTCTCCTTTCATAGCATTGAAGAAGAGTCTGCTTGGTTATTCTTCTATCATAGCAATGAACAAGGGTCCGCACTTGATTCTGCTCCTATAATAGCATTGAAGAAGAGTATGCTTAATTATTCTCCTATTATAGCAATGAACAAGGGTCCGCACTTGATTCTGCTCCTATCATAGCATTGAAGAAGAGTCTGCTTGATTATTCTTTTATCATAGCAATGAACAAGGGTCCGCACTTGATTCTGCTCCTATCATAGAATTGGATCAGGGTCTGCTTGGTTAGTCTTCTATCTTAGAACAGTACAAGGGTTGATATAGCCATTTCCTTTTTATACTGTTTCTTTTCTGTAGCCAATTATCACATTTATACCTTTCTCAGCCCTCAAATGGAAAATAAGTTGAGACCATTACTAACTTATTCCCTTTCTCTCAAAGAAATTGATCTATAAAAAGAAAAGGTTCATTTTAGGTGCACTTTCCAAAACATTGATTAAATCGGTATGTGACCTACAAAATATTATAATAAGTTCTGGAACCAGTGAAACATTCAGTACCCTGGATGTCAATTCATTAGTATGAAAAGGCAAACCCCAATTTCAGCAATGATACATCTTTCGGCCATGCTGGAACCATTATCCTAGCAGGGACAACTGACTAAGTTACTGTGTTGGTCTGGTCAAGTCACAAACCTATTTCTCTATATGCCTGTATCTGTTGTAACGCCATATCATATCAGCCTCATTATCTAGATTATATTAAACATCACCATCTAACACACATTCTCGTATTCTACAGCTTCGTACAGTGGTGATAAGGTCACAATTAATTGTATCATTTATTTTATTACAATTAATATGTACAATATATTTAAAAATGCACATTTTATTGTGATTATCTTAGAGCACGTGAAGGCGAGCAAACGGTATTAATATTTTATTATTCTTATCGTGCTAAAATATCTCATTATTTATCCTCTTTCCCTTATGTCTGACTGAACTTATTGCGGTGTATGGGGCCAGTTAAGATAAAGAAAGGGGATAAAGTCCTATTACTAAGTGTAAAATGGGCGTAGATTTTGACAGCAATGGCTATAATAATGCATTAGTAAACAAATCCGGTACAAATAATGCTAATATAGTTATTTTACTAATAAAAAGGATTTGTGTTTGTGTTAAGAGTTA
Source organism: Timema podura (assembly GCA_033556935.1). Taxonomy (NCBI): domain Eukaryota; kingdom Metazoa; phylum Arthropoda; class Insecta; order Phasmatodea; family Timematidae; genus Timema; species Timema podura. The sequence continues at coordinate 30,904,637 of JAVRXN010000014.1, forward strand.
AAACTCCCAAACCAAAAAACATAGACATCTGAAACTCCCCATACGTACTTTGTGCAACCTTATGGTGATAAATTCAGGCTTTTTTTTATAATACTTGTAGTCTAGATCCATTGATGTCTGAACATTTAAATCAAGTGTACAACCCAAATGGGTAGAAAGACAAGGTGCTAAAAAACCACTTAAATCGTGTAGCCAACAAATAGTTTTGCTAAGAAGGTATTCAATATGCCAATTAATTTTTTACTCTCAAAATTTAATCTAGTATTCATCCGTTTTACTTGAGATTTACTGACAAGAAAAAATGTACATACTAGTTCCAAAGATAAATGTCAACCTTAAATCCAAAGAAAAATGTCAATCTTAAATCCAAAGAGAAATGTCAATCTTAAATCCAAAGAGAAACGTCAATCTTAAATCCAAAACGAAATGTCATCCGTAAATCCAAAGAGAAATATCAACCGTAAATCCAAAGAGAAATGTCAACCTTAAATCCAAAGAGAAATATCAACCTTAAATCCAAAGAGAAATGTCAACCTTAAATCCAAAGAGAAATGTCAACCTTAAATCCAAAGAGAAGTGTCAACCTTAAATCCAAAGAGAAATGTCAACCTTAAATCCAAAGAGAAATGTCAACCTTAAATCCAAAGAGAAGTGTCAACCTTAAATCCAAAGAGAAATGTCAACCTTAAATCCAAAGAGAAATGTCAACCTTAAATCCAAAGAGAAATGTCAACCTTAAATCCAAAGAGAAATGTCAACCTTAAATCCAAAGAGAAATGTCAACCTTAAATCCAAAGTGAAATGTCAACCTTAAATCCAAAGTGAAATATCAATCTTAAATCCATAGTGAAATGTAAACCTTAAATATAAAGAGAAATGTCAACATAAATTCAAAGATAAATTTCAATATTCAATCCAAAAAGAGACTATGAGACCAGAGAAATGTCGGCCAGCTGGTAAATAATAATTAAATGCGTTAATTTTATTAAAAATGGGAATATTAATTTAGCACACGCTGAGATGGATTACGAGACAAGTTTCTCCTGAGCTCACATCACCAATAAATGTTCACGCCACATGCAATCTTACAGGGATTCGAACCATATTCTCTGGAGCTATTCGTAACTTACACTCAGATAACTAAGGGTACAAGATGATGTTTCACCGTTTATTTTTCGTCCCTTAGGCTTGAATGATGACCTTGCGGCGTGTTGTAGGACCAGTCCTGGTAAAGGAAGGAAATGCAGGCACGTTAAAAAAAAGTGGTCCAAAGGAATGTGTATGTGAGCGAAGATAAAAATAATTCTCTGGTATTAAAAACAACTATAATAATAACAATAAATCTAATGAAAGTATCAAATTACTATTTTTTAATATCGTGCTGCCCAAAAGTAATCGATATATATATATATTAGAAAACATAATTAAATGTATTAGTTTACAAATAATAATTAAACGTGTAGCTAAGTAAATTGAAGAGCTATATGACAAAAATGATTATCAAATTAATTGGATATAATAATATGGTTGATAATGAAATATTAATTTAGATTAGTTTGATCTAGATAAATTTATTGAAATTATTATGAACTCTGCATTATTTACACACCAATTAAAGGATATCATTTATTGGTCTGTTTTATAAAAGAAGAAACATATGGTGGTTTTTTAGCTTTATGAAAGAAACTCCTGGGAACTAATTCGAAAATATATCTCTAACGTACTTTACTACTTTTACTACTGCTTTTAGTTATACATGTACTTCTTTCTATTAGGCCTACACACATATTAAAACTCCTATACTTGTGGATTAGGGATAAGAAAATATATTGTCCTAACTTTATTTAGTGTGCATGTTATTTTGTCTGATATATATCATTGTTCTTGGAAAGTGCTTAGTAAAATATATACCCTAAAGGAAATACATAACATAAACATTATCTAAATGGGTAGTTTGTTATTTATTTTAAATACACTTAAAAACAAATAGGGGCCATGGTAATAGGAAAGTGGGTTATGAGACTTAGCCTCCCTACCCACAAATTTTTTCGAAGGTTTTAATATGAAGCTTGGCCTTGTATCAAACTTAAAATAACATACAAAGACATTAACTTTCCAAAAATTTACTAGGGAAGTACCACTCAAAATAACCTTAGGATGCATTCAATATTAAAAAAATATCCAGACGAATATCACTCTAAATGACTTCTAGGGGCATCCCATTTTTAAATAAACCCCCTAAGGGGCCACTCCAAATAGCTTCTATATGCATATAATATTTTTTTAATCTATGAAAAGGGCCATTAAAATAGATAGCTTTTAAAAGCTTTCAATTTCAAAAGCTTGTTGAGGGAATACTGCTATCAATAGCTTCTAAAGTCATATTAAAAAAAATAGGTGAAGACCATTCGAATAGCTTTTAAGGGCATCTAATTTTAAGAAATTGCAAGGGGAAGGCCACTTAAAATAGCTTTGAGAGGAATCTAATTTACTAAAAAAACAAAAAACAAAAAAATCAGCCGAAGAACACTCTCAATAGTTTTTAGGGCGTTCCAAATTTTAAAAAAAATCCTGTGAGAACTTCTTAAAATAGTTTTTAGAAGCATCAAAATTTTCAAAAATTTGCCAATGGAGGATCACTTCAAATATCCTTTAGGAGAATCCAAATTTCAAAAATTTTGGGGGAGGAGGGAATATTATTCTAAATAGCTGATAAAACAATATTTCCAAACATTTTCAAACGACGATAGCTACAAATAGATCCAAGAATCATCCAATTTTCAAATAAAAACTGGGGGAAAGGAGGATAAAAAGTATCTAAAAAAGTTTTTCTCGCTTGTACCTCCTTCTCCTCTTACACAAATAAGTTCCAGCCTCCAGTATAAAATTACAATGTTCTTATTTATTAGGGTTAAATAGTGAGTCTTAACATTATGTCATAAACTTAATAATTTGAAACCCCCCTATCCCCAAATTAAAATATCCCTACACCCATGAGTACGGCTATTGGCGCTTGGGACAACACTTGTATCTTACACTAGCAGTTAGATCAGTGTTAGTGTGCTTTTCACGGTCATAAACAAAGGCAAAGATTAAAGTTACAGAGAGAGTAGTTTTTATGTTAACATCTTTATAGATGAATCTTGGTGAATTTATTCTTTAAAAATCACCCTACTCTTTCTGTTTCCTTAAATTAGCTAATGTAAGTTTCTTATATATTTTTATCTAATAGTTTTTTCTTTGTTTTTAAATATTATATGATTAACTTTCTATATCCCGTCGAGAATAGAATAAAAACCTCTAAGAGGAAGTCGGTCAATGCCTGAGGAACAACGCCTAATCGATATTTGCCGTGGCCAAAGCTCAATGTAAAAGCTCATATTATGTAAGGTATAGTTTCCACCTATAAACAATACCTCAATCCAGTTTGCGCTCACTTATTGTTATGTAATTTTATCTTGATAAAACATATGTTAGTGATTAAATACATTTTAATATAATAAATGTATATTTTATGATATCTATTTTCAATGGATATTTAATTTCGAGATATTAGAGAATTATTCTAAATTAACGTTGACAAACATAATGTTTAATCAGTATGGTGTAATCCTAGCTCTTTTGTGTATCGAATTTTGCATTGATTTGATAATTTTGGCCTTTTTGTTTTTTATTTTTGTTTGCTTTTTCCCACTGCGTCTTATTACCTAATTGGTATTTAAGCGTTTAAATTATGTTATTGGTATAGGGGTGAGGAATGGAGGGTGAGAGTAAAGGCCTCCTTATTTTCATAGAAGAAGAGGTGCGAACTATCACACTCGGCCGGGATTCGAGACTCAACCCACCTGTCAGACTATTTGAGCCGGTCATCTAATAAGAGTGCCTACCAAGGCGAGTAAATTAAGAGTTAATCGATTATAAATCAACGATTTAAACTCAATATATTAATTCAAATCGATTCCACGTCTTACCTTTAGCAGGCGATCCATCGACTAGTGCTGAGAATATCAGGGCGATAGCCAAAATTACAACTAAAACCTTCATATTGATGTATTTACTACGTAAACCACACTCTCTAAACCAAGAAATAATACTCCTTGAACTGTTACTTGAATGATTTCGCAAGAAACAATGAAGCGCTCAACATATTCTGTAGTTGACATCAATCTTTTTACATTGTAAATATATGCGCGCGCACTCATGACGTGACTGCTGTTAGAATTAATCTCAATTGAAGCTAAATGGTTAGGATGTGAGCGCTTTTACTTCCCCACCAATCAAAATGAACACGCCACTATCTAGCAGTCGACCGGATCAACATTGAATCTTGAAAATGGAACATATTTGAGATATGTGCTAAATCTCGTATCGTATTGGATGCAATGACGGATATACCCGGCTAAAAGTTTTGCGTACACCTGTATTTATCGTATCGTATCGACTCGGTACTTTTTCTTTAGATGTTGGTGATCCTTGTCGTATCGTATCTGCTTGGTAAGTATTCTTTTGATGTTGGTGCAAATTTATCCTTATCGTATCGTATCGGCTCCTAAGCACCAATTGACTGATTGTTATTTTATTTTGCTGCAAAGTAACTAGTTACACAATAATAAATTATAGACTTATATTCTACCATCTATTAACACCCCAGGCTCAAATCCCAGCTGAATGAATTAAGGTTTGATATTCCTAAATGATTTTCAACAAGCTCTCTACGCAAACTCGAGTACAGTGTCTTTAAATATCCACCTTCTTCATCCTTATCCTATTAACGTAAATATGCCGTGTATTAATATGCAGAGCAAGTACAAACATTAATTCTGATTTACGATTCTTGTGCAACTACGCTGTGTTTTTTCAACAGTGGTGTTCTCTATCCTTTTTTAGACAAATATTAGACCATTTCTATAGAAATGTAGCTAATAGCCCACAAAAAAATACAACATGAACATAGACAAAGAAAAGTAAGTTACCATTTATGTCCTAAACATAATAATATGCCTTAAAGTGTATGGACACACTTTCAATCAAAAATAAACTTTCAGTTCTAAATTATGTAGGCTAAAAATGCCATAAAGAAGGTGAAAAAACATATCGACAGAATGCTAATTTTCTGTTCTACCTGAAGTAGGGTACAAGTAAGCTACAAGTGCCTTAAATAACATGAAAAAACTACCTTACATACGGCTAGCTTCCTGTTGTACCCGAAGAAGGTTACGACTGAATGATTATACACTTGTTAAAATTGTGGAAAAAATATTATACTGTCGAATGTCCTTATAAGACATGGACAAACTCCTTAACAAACTCCTAACCTCTCGTGCTGCTCCACTCAAAGAGCCTTACCCTACTCGTGGTGATGAAATGATCGCCTCTGGTAATTATCTTGAAGATTGAGTGCTAACAAAGGGAAGAGGTCACCGAAACTTGGTTTTTCCTTGTCCGAGTTTATTAAATAATAGAGCTCATAGATCACAGGCCCTGAATTTATAATTCACTTTGTGGTTGTGACACCATAACAATTTGAACTATTACACTTCACTTTAAAACAATTTATAAACGTCAATTAATGGAAAGTATTTTGAGCGACTTTGTAAATGTCGGGAACACGATCAACTAAACGTTCATTTAACTTTCACGTAACGTAACTTAACGTAACTTAAAGGGTCTCCTCTTGTTTTTTAATGGAAGCCATCACGATGCGGTTAACTTAACGTTCACTTAATTTAAGATTTATCTAGGGAGAACTTTCACGTTAAGTGAACGTTAAGTTAAGGCTATCACGTGTTCTAGATAGCCAATCATGTTGTGAGTGACGTCAACCGGGCTATTTAATACTTCATTTGTTTGATTATGGTATGCAGACAAATTCTTAGGGACAATTTTAATTTCCACGTTTCGTGGAATCTAAACCGTCGCAACCTTTTGATACATTTGATTTTGTATGTTCAGTAAAGCTCAGTGATAAAAAAAAGTTTCAAACAATCCACATCAATTGTCTATGTTTTTACTTTCTCTCTATCTTACAGGTAGAGAAAGTATGGTGATCGTCAAAAAATTCGAACTCGAGATTTTGATGAATTTTGACGTTTCATGACTCTCTGAATCCGAAAAAGTGGTTTTTGAATTTCCGTCTGTCTGTCTGTCTGTCTGTACCTCCAACTAGAGCCTAAACTATTTTACCGATTGAGCTGAAACTTGATATCTAGGGTTTTCATAGGGTTGCCCCGAGGGGTTTTTGGAATTGGATATCTACCCCTAAAATTAAGGGTAGATTACTGAAGGGAAAAAAGAGAAAAAGTCGATTTTCTCAAAATCGGCTCTAACTATTTTGATTAAATTTCATTTATGAACATTAATATATATTCGAAACAAAATGGCTATTCTCAATATTTCGGCAAAATGGCTTTAAGGGCTCCGGTCTGATGCGTAAATTAACATTTTTTATAATAGCTCCAAAACTATTTGAGATATTAAATTACTTAGCATTACAAATATGTATATATATTTATAATACAAATATTTTATTCGAAACATATTTTTATAAAATCAATAATTTTCAATCTATACGCAATTATATATATATTTTTAACTTTTTGGACCTTAAAGCTTAAGTATTGCGATCGTAAAAAAAACTAACCTGAAATGTTGATATATTTCGACGTTTCATGACCCCCCGAACTCTAAAAAATAGTCTTTGCAATGCCGTCTGTCTGTGTGTCTATAAAAACTTAAAATTAAGGGTAATTTACTTAAGGGCGAAAAGAGAAAAATTTTGTTTTCTCAAAATCTGCTCAAACGATTTTGATTAAAATTCGTATCTAGGCGTTGATTAAGATTATAAATAAACTGGCTATTTTCATTTTCCTATGAAAATGATTTTTAGGGTACTTTACAGAAGCGTTAATTTCCGTATCTCCACAACTATTTGAGAAACTAAACAACTTATCATTGCAAAATTGTAGGACTATTAGAAATAAAAAACTTTTATTTGACATATATTTTTATAAAAGCAACAGTTTCTGAGATATTTGCAAATATATTAATACAATTTTGTGAGCTTTAGTTGTAAACATATACTACTTAAGTCTTAACGCAATAATTCTCCAATGCCATAGAGTAATTAAATATAAGTATCTAAAAAAAGTATGTTATTTTTCCTTAAAGCTCTTAGGAGAAATGTTTGCACAGCAATGATCTATCTCCATTTTAGACTCAATAGTCAATATTTACATTTTTTATTGGTCAAAATGTATAAATGAATAATTAAATATCAATGCGATGACTTGAAGATCTGCAACACCTTATAAAATGTTAAAATTTTAACCAGAAATCGAAATTTTAATATGTAGTGTTGACCCTTGTGGAAGACATTAAACTGTTTGAAATGTTCTAAGGTGGACAAAGATGCGCCTCTTTTCTCATTGATTCTATATCATTGTATATTATTTTATGCGTGTTCTTATGTGGAGTTTTGATGATACAATGTACATTATTCCGTTCAGAAATCTTACGAGTTTATAGAAAGAGAGAGAAAGTCTGTGCGGTGCGCCGTACCATTTATTTCTAGAGTTGTTACGTTAAAGTTAAGTGAACCCTGATCACACACTAGTTTATTTACGGTAAGTGAACTTTAAGTTAATCGCTATCCCGGAATGAGGTTGAATGAAAACACATTTAGGAAAAGTAAATCCATAATTGCCTATAAACTAATTGTTTACGCATATAAAATAAATATCACGACACAATCGTACGTAATTTCTCATATAGTCTATAATTTGGGACAAATAAAAAAAAAAGTATATCAGTAAACTCTACTTAAGTTTACTTCAGATTAATGCACAAATTATAATAATAATGTGAAACATTCCTAAGGTATAAATAAAAAAAAAGTATACCTTTAAAAAAACTTCAAATTTTCAAGAATAAATAGAATCTGTGACAAACTCAAATCTCCTAAGTGCAAATTTAAATCCTTGAAAATTATTAAAAAATTAACTTACATAAACACATGTTATTTGGCAACAGTGATTTGACCTTCAATTTCTAGTTCCGGGTGACGTAAGGAAATAATGTCGAACATCAATGATGTGGTGAAGCTGTCAATGTTTCTTGCATTTACATGTACCCCTTTTGCAATGACCTGTTTTGAATTTTCTGTTGAGACCCACGCAACGCACCTTACAAGTATCTGTGGTTCCAAAAATACCACAATCATTGACCTTCATGTCGTCAGATCCTGGAGAAAAACTGTAAGTTAGGGACAGATTGTACCTTAGCTCTAAATGCCTCAGTGAGTACTAAGCAACAATAAATAAACAAACTTGACATACCAAAAGGAAACAATTATGGCCAAATTGGTTTAGGCTATAGGATATATATATATAGATATATATACCCTCAGTGGACCCGACCGGGATTTGAACCCCAATCGTCCTGTCTTCAGCAGGCCAGTCTATCATGAGAGTGACGCCTTAGACCATTTGGCCACTGAACCGGGTCAAATTAGGTTAACCGGAGAATAAGAATTCTTTCTATTGTATGTGGTTTTACTCTAAAGATACATTTATCAGAAATGTAATTTTTTCAATAACCAAGAAAGAAATAGTACTTAATTGTATTATATAAATTTCATGAATGCTCTACATACTATCCATCTTTACAAATTTAAAAAAACTTAACATATTTGGTTCTTGAAATTAAAATAAAGGTTTTTTCCTTCTTCTAATCAAAACGGCATTCTTCTGTGAGAAAATGTTTAGATTGATCAATTGATTGATTGTTATATCTATACTAGTCCCATATTTTGTCAATTAAATTCAACAAAGATGAATAACTGAAGGTTTTTAAAAGTATATGGGGTCTCTTAAACATGTATAATCTACTGATGGAAAAAGTGGCATATCCGTGATATTTCATGGCCTAAATTGAACAAAATAGATTAGTTCCTAATTTATTTTTGTATAAATTTATAATGGAAAAGTAAACTTGTATTATAAAAATCTACTTAAGGTAATGTAAATAAGTACTATAGAGATTTTGCGTGTTTTTTTTTAAGTAATGTATCCGTAAAAAGTTCGAGTTCTGTTCAGTTTATAAACTCACGCAAATGTGACAATCCCTTTATTTTAATTTAATATGTAAACCCCAGGAGCTATCAAATAAAAAGCTTAAATTTCACACAAATATTGCGATAGCATTTAATAAATAATTGAATAAGGAAGGTATAGTTAAGACTTACCATTTACAATACCGTAGGCCGAAAGCACAATATTAACTGCTAACATGAAGCAAAGAAGTTGTAACCTCTTCATTATATTATTAATTATTCAACACGAGATAGTCTCAAAGTCTAACTACGTGCAAGTTTACGAAGTCTTGGTTAATTTTTAAATCTATAAACAACTGATCATTTAAGTTGTCTACGACCATTACATGTTGTTGATACACATAGTAAATGGAATTATAAATGTATCCCATTTGCTTTACTTATCCATGTTTACATAATATGTTTGTTCAAGCGAATGTTGCTATTTTTTATTAATTTATTTTATTTCGAAACATTTACAAAAATATGCTACAACTAAAGTCTGTTCACCGTAGGAATTGTTTTCTGAAAGGCCTTTTTCCTTACCAGAAAGCTATTATATAGTAGGATATTGGTAGGAAAAAAGACCTTTCAGAGAGTAATTCCTACCGTGAATGGAGTATCTTATATCAAGTTATTATTATCATTATTATTATTATATTCTCAGATTAACACCACTATTATAGATGTGTATAAATCTGCACATTGCTTTAACCGAGTTTATTAAGTCATCCAATATCAACGGTAGATTAAAAGAGTTAATTTTAGTTTTTAATGGAGAGTGTGGTACATTTTAACCAATTAAACATTATAAATCTATCTGTACACTGCTGTTAATTACATTACATAAAGTACTTTGAATATATAGTTCCCATAAATTTTGATTTCTAAACAATTAGATCAAAGTTTTATGTGAAAGAACAATAGGTTATTCTCAAATAAACTTGTATTAAAACATTATCTCTTAAAACGGTATGTTGTATTGATTAACTTATTAAAATTACTATTTCATGATTACTTAGTACTTCACTACGAATCGTGACATTAATCAATATTGAAAAATTAGTGATTTTCATATGTTACACACGAACCCTATTAAATATATTTTTTACCTGCTTCGGTGGCCGCGTGGTCTAGCACTACTCTTGAGTAAACTAGACTGTCAATGACGGGAGATCAAGGTTTGAATCTCGATCGGGTGAACTGAGGTTGATATTCCAAAATTGTTTCCTCCACTCTCCCTTCACGCAAATGTGGGTACATTTCATCTAAATATAACCTTCCTAATCCTTAAAATCATTAGCATAATTAGCACATAAGTGTATATAATCCGAGTGGTTAGTAATACGTGATACTAGAAAAATATTACAATTTCGGAGCCATCACCAAGATAATAAGTTAAGTGACAATAATTACAAATAAACTTATAATATAGTTATAATAATAATGAGACAATAATAAATAATTATGTTCCCTTGTCTTTTCTAAAAAAATAAAAATCAATGAAAATTGTTCTAACCACATACTGTATTTTAAATGTATGTAGTTCAGTAGAGAGTTTTACTTTTATGATTGGTAGTAAAAATCATAATTATTGTTTTCACATATTATAAATCGGACACCCTGTTGTAAAATTAAAATGAATCATATTTAGATTTCTGCCCAAACGTAGCTATTAATTGAATGCATTAATAAAGTATAATCATGATAAAACAACAAACTAATAACAAGTAAAAGTAATATCTACAATTATATACATTTAATTTCAATGAATTTATTTAAACCCTTTTCTTAATCTTATTGGAAGAGGACTAACTGAAAAGATTCTAACACTTTTGTTGGTTAAATGTCAGTAACGAACCTAAGTTATAGGACGTATTTTTCAACAGATCTATTTTTAGCAACTTGTCTATAGATTTTTGTTGACGGGAAGGTCTGTGTTCGAATCTCGGATAGGGAGCTTTTTATTTTTCCTAAAAGGTTTCCCACACTTTCATCGCACATCCAGGCACAATTTATTTAAATTCTAACTCCCTGATCTCTAACCCACTAAGGTAAATATCCTGGTCACTTGGATGGGTAATTAAAAGTGAAACTAAACAAAACGGCTTTTTAAGAAAATAAAAATGTGCATCGCGTTTTATACGCTAGCGCGCTATCATCAGATCTGCACGACTAGGATAAAGGTGAGATAATATAATTTATAGTCAAATGTACCAACGTTTTATTGAAAGAAAAGTGATGTCATTTAGGAACCTTAGTACACACATCCGGGACTTTAGACCCTAACCTTCCCGTCACCATCAAATTATTATATAAGAGACTGACGCCTTTTCACGCATGTCCGTTAGTGCGGGAAAGTTTTATTAATTCTTTGAAAGATAAATGAGTGATCTATTGTTTTGAAACATAATTACACATCTCCCAAAAATCTTCCACACGCGTGATCATCACAAAAAAAATAATAATTTCAAGACCTAAACTCCCCTTGTACCTTAGAGCTTCGGTTCCCTTCAGCAATTATGTCTTAAGGGGGTGGTTCTTGTGGCACTGACACTCTAGGAGGTCTTTCGCCTTTCGTTAGAGGTCGGAGGTCACAAATGTAGGCGGGCACGTGTTTAAAAAAATAAGGGTGGAGTGAAAGGTGAGGGGAGAATGAAGGAGGAACCTAACGTATTCCTAAAAGAAGATATACTATTTTTTCATTTTATTTTTTCCCTTGAATCTTTTTGACAGCACTCTTGAGACTCAACCCAGTGCACAATATGTAGCATTGTTTTACGAGAGGGTTCTCTAGAGGGCCCTCAACCCCCTAAACTCCTCCCCTCTCTTTCTTATTGTAATATAACTTATAAGGTGTTCAAGAAGGCATTAAATAATAGTAAAATTAATCATTTTAAACCCACATAAACCAACTTAATGTCAGGCTCATAAATCTGATTTTCCAGTGATGGTGATATTAGGATTTCAATTCCGGCTGGGCTTTTGAGAGATTTTACCTCTAAAATGATTTTTCACTCTCTTTCCTTGCGAGTGTGAGTGAATTTCCTTTAAATTATCTACCACACGAGAATAGTTAAATGTGGATTGCCCGGATAGGTATAAGACGTGGTGCAAATAAAATATTTAAAGGTACTAAACCCAATTTCACATCATTCAACCCTCAAACTACTCCAATAAAATATCCTGGGACCCTTGAATAAAAGGGTGCATGCTCTACCAGCTGAGTTATGGTGTAAAGCTACTAAAACTAATAACCATAGAGATAAATATAATAATTAATTAGTTATTCTATTAATTAATTAGTAATCAATTATTAATTAAATTATTATATTACCACTGCGTCTTACTACCCATTCGGGTTATACGCACTTACGCTAATGTGTAATGGTAGGGTGATTGTGAGATGAAATGGAGGACCTACAGTTTAACGTGGGATCCGAACCACGGTGGAGGCCTGGCATTCCACACATTCACAAGTTGTGATTGATACACGTCTTGTGAGAGGTGAAGGAAGGGTTTGGCAATCAGATAAATCTGTGCCGGGACTGAGGATTGAGCCCAGACTACAAGCATAGAAGTCCAACCTTACATCTAGACGCCAGGTCACCTAATTTTATTATTATTATTATTATTGAATTTAATCATACTTTCTGACACCTTAGCTCAGTCAGTAGCGTGTAAATCTACTGAGCCAAGAGTCACGGTAAGATTCCTGGCATGGCCGAAAAATATGTCGTTGGTGAATTGTGGGTTTCCCCTTCCACAATGATGAATTAACGGCCGTAGCTGAATGTTTTATGTCTGTTCTAGATTTAAGTTAGCTTATAAGTTGTGTGATGATATAATCAGTCTATTCAGAATGTGTTTATTAGATATTTCAAATAAATTAAAATTAAATTTAATAATACTATAGTACATCTAAATTAACTGGCTCCATGGTGTAGTGGTCAGTGCATCTGGTTACGAGCCAAGTGGTCCAAGGCTCGATTCCCAGAAAGTACCTCAGGTATTTTCCCGAAAGGTGAATTGCCTCAATAGTCACAAGAGTTTCGTTAATTTGGTTTAAGTCAGGTTTAAATATTTCCACTGGTTCCACAAATTAATACTCACTATATCACATCTCGTCTAATCGCGACATGGAAAGAGCCTCCACGGAAAGAATGTACGATTAGTACATTCGGGCGTCCCCTGGTCAACGGAACATTAGTACTGTACTGACTAATCTTTCCACAGTGCCACAAATGACCTAGATGAGCATTATTATTATTATTATTATTGTTACATTTAAATCAATAAAATAAGGGGATTAATGAAAAACTTGAAATAATAAACTCCAATGCATATCTTTGAACAAACGTAATGTATTGATACAAATTAAGAGATGTACACTTCACACGTCTATCCGAAGGGAAAACGCTCATGTCTGGGGGAAACGGGCACAAGCGCGCATTGCTTCGTATCAGCGTCGCGATGCCTATGGCCTCAGGGTTTGTCAGGAACGTACGTTACACGCAACCACATATATCCTCAAGGGCTATCCAATTACAATCGGGGGGGGGGGGAGTCCACGACAACATCCCTGATACGTCTGTGAGATAGACGAGGGGGGAGGACTGGGGGCAGGGGGTAACTGCTGAAGCACCGAACCATCTCACCGTCCATCCGTGCGAAAAATCTCACTGCCAGTTGATGGACGCGCTCGTCCAAGTAGGGGAGGATTTAAGGGGGAGCTAGTACCAGCCGGGGGTGGTGTACAAAATAAGGGGAATAATCTCATTTCGTGGGATTGCGCCAAGGGCCGTCGCAAGTGTTTCATACGCCCTTGGTGGGAATTAAGATTAATTTTATGTCCCAGTTTCATTTTTTAAAATATATATAAACCGTACCCCCTGAGGGCCGTAAAATAATAAAAATTCACCAAAATACTGGACAAAAAAAGAAGAAAATAATAGAAAAGATATAACTAAATCAAAATTGGTGACTCGCCTTTCCCTCCTTAATTTATGTGTGAACAAATATTATCTGTCCTTACCTTCATATTTTTAAGTCTTCAACTAAATACTAAATAGATTCGCCGACGACAAAGTGACCCTGAATGTCCTAAAACCATAAAATTAGTGTTGGGACACTCGAATCTCTCGAAGCTCAATATCTTCTGAGTTTGGTCTGAACTGATGGAAAACAAATTTAAAATACACTTATCAATACATTAAATGGATTTACTAATTGGTTTTGTTTCGAAACAATATTTGTGTATTTAATTCATATTTAATTTTCTGTGAGGTATTTAACGTGAACTTTCTGAAATGAGTGATTATGTCAGCACACGATAATTTCTATGATTGAGAGTGAAAGGGCTGGAAAAGGTATTTTCACATACTTTCCAGTTCTTTTTTACATATCACAATCAATATGAGACAGACGGCTTTACATTTCTTCCAAAGGAAGATGTGCTACCGATTTGTATCGCTTAAGAACAATTCGTTGACCCCGGCTGGGTTTGAACCCATAAACATCGGGTCCTGAGACCAGAAAGTTACCACAAGACCACCGAGGTCGACGTGAACTTACAATTAACAGGATTTACATAAATGTTTTGGTGGTATTTAACTAATTCACTGCTAGAGTGGAAAGCTATTACAGAATATCTTAGTATAGTTACTTTCGGTATAGCTGTTATCCTATTTTCAGAATAAATTTCTGTTAAATGTAGTACGGGAAAGAGCCTCTCACCTTCTCCCGAACCACCCCAAGTGTGAAAAAAGTTCACAGTGTATGTTAATAGGCCTGTACTGGACACCCATAGACGATGTTCACGTGATGCAAGACAGGGTGGAGCTCACAAACACCCCCACTGGAGGCGCCACAGGTCGCAGTCAACATGGAATGGCGGCCATTATTCTCTCTAGCCTCGGCATTCCTCGAGATTGCGGACTTCCGTTACAAGGTGGAGGTGGCAGAGATTTATTCATCTGTTTACACACCAACAGTTTGCGGTCACTACTAGAGGAGAGCGTGGGCGATAAAAAACATAATACAATACAGAGATGCTTACAGATATAATGTGTGTAAATATTTCACAACATGGATAGCATCTAGTTTAAGTTGGTAATACAGCTCAAACCAGACGTTTAATCGTGGCGCGTCTTACTGTAATATACTTTAAAAAATACAATGGATTTTATATCAGTGAAATCATATGTTATAAAATAAAAAATATCTAAAAAAATAATTAAATCTATCCTAATTTCGCTGTTGTCAAAATTAAGAATTCAAAAAACCGGACTTTGATAAGTTTTATGGTTCGAGCCTAAATCTGTATCTAATTTCACTGCTGATTGGTTGTGAAAAGGACTCAAGACGTTACAAAGGCTAGTTTCACAGTTAGACTTAGTACGCCTCAAGTGCGGCGCAATATTAAATACAAGATGACACCAGCCTAGACCAGAAAGGAGTGAGGCAGTTTCATATGAGATATTGGCTGATTCCATTCGAGCTTAGGTAGGTGTCATCTTGTATTTAGTATAATGCCGCACTTAAGGCGTGCTAGGTCTGACTATGAAACTGTCCCTAAGATATACACAGAATGTTTAACTTTTTTTATCACCACGTCTTACTACCTTTTCAGGTTATACCATATAATGATAATTACTACAATGGGGTAGGTGTGAGGAAGAAATTCTAGACGATTTTAAATTTTTCCAAAATGGTTCTAATAATTTTGTTCAAAAAGGTTGGTTTTCCGAAGAAAAATAACTTAATTTAAATTACAGTTGACTGAGAAATAGTTTTCGAAAATGTTGTTCCAAACTCTTAAATAAAAGAAAAGTACGTACAATCGTGTCACACAATTTATTGTCTGTTTAAATGTGATAGCAACAAATTAATTCAAAACACTAAATGTATAGACTTACTCAAAAAATATAATAATGTTAAATTGATGGAAGTAACTGTACAGCAGTAAATCAAGTATACTTCCTCAAATTTGTAGCTTAACATTGTTTTTACAACCGCCACCTACACACCATTTGATTGATATTTTTAGCAAACTCCGAATTTCTATAAAAAAATTCATATGACGTGAAAATTAAATTCTAATCCCACTGAGATTATAATCTAATATTGCCAAGCGTCTTGACGGTGAACACAATATTAAGAACAAAGAATGAGGCACACGCCTGGAAATAAGATGGTAAAACAACAGTTTGGATCAAAGTTTGATCAAACCTTCCTCATTGCAACTGAAGAAGATACATTTTCAGTGAGGCTTCCACTGAGCTAAAGGCACCTGCGTCAGCCGCCTGTCTATACCGGATTAGTCGTACCCACCTTGCTGAGGACCACCGCGGCTCTGTGGTTTACCGGGGGGATTTACCGCGGCGCGAGATTAAATCATTCCCCGCTGGTATGCAAACAACTGAAGTGTGGAAACAGCCATGCTCGTGTTGCTTGCTATTGACAGCTATTGTATCGGCTAAACACCCCAGAGTCAGGGCTTTAACGTGATTGCTTTATTAGGAGAATTTAACATCCGAGTTCTAAAAATTGAGTTTGTATCATCACATGACTTACAGACTAATTTAACACAGACAACAAAACTACTTGGTCCCATACCTGAGTGTCATCAGCTAGGATCTCCGGCCCAGAATATAGTTAGACTATTTAGAGCATTTAGACCTCATTTATTGGGACACGTTAAAATATGTGAATGTATTACGCATATAAAGAGAGTGAGAAAGAGCTCTGCTAAACCTGTGGTCGAAGTTTTTATCTTGGAACTAGCGTGTTCGACTTATTTTACAGATTGATGGAAAGAGATAGTAGGAGAGGAGGATGAGAGAAAGATGATGATGAGAAAGAAAGTGGAGGGTGAAATACAAATATAAGAATAAGAGATAAATAAGATGATAGGCCTACATGAAGATAAAAATGAAAGATAATCAAAAGGATGAACGATAAATAAGAGTATAAGAGATAAAGAGATAAATGAAAGCCAAGGAGGATCAAAGATAAATAAGTTGAAAAATAAATAGGATGAGAGATAAAGATGGGATGAGAAAGACAAAAGTGCAAAGCGATATATAAAATGAAATAAATAGAGAAATAAGAGAGAGATGAGGAAGTAAAACGAGAGAAAAATGAGAGAAATAAAGAAATCAAAAGAAGGAAACAACATTCCCAAATTCTCACAATTACACCCATGAAGTCAATGCTGTCGGGAAAAAATGAAAAAGGTTTTGTATTAAAATCCAAACAGGATGAAAGGAAAGACAAAGATTCAAACGAAAAATGCAATGAAAATTAAAAAAAAAAGTCGGAGAAACCTTCGGGACTTTGATAGTACATCGACAGAAGACAGTTCTTTTAGTGAAGATAATTTGTGTGACGATAATTATATAAATGAGTGTGACATGGAGACTGACAAATGTTTTATCTGTGACTAGTTCGGACAAGATGGAGAGACATGGTATCGGTGCACTTCTTGTGGAGTATGGGTTCACGAAGTATGTAGCGGGTGGGACACACCAGGGGGCTACATGTGTGACGTATGCATAGGGAAAAATTGACACTAAATTTAAAATAATGTTGACTAAATAAGTTGAAATAGATTTTTTGATTACAGTATTTTATATATCTTTCTGTGTTATCAAAACAAAAACATTCTGAAAAATATTTACTGTTAAAACCTTTTTTTACTTTTCATTTTTGATACAACGGATTTTTTTGTATTGATGTTATCATGTAGCCTATTGTTTACCATATTTATTTTAAGTTCATCATTATTATTACTAATTGATATGCATAGTTTATATTTGCTGTTTAGTTACTATGTTTCAAATTAATTTACACATTTTTTTAGCAAAAAAATAAAAATACACATTTTACTATTGTAAAACAATGGGAGCAATAATGACATTGATTACCCGATGGGGTAGCAAATGGCGGTCAAACCAATATTTATAGTTTTTTTTTGTTTGATAGGCAAATATCATATACATTCTATTTTGTACCGTATAATCCTCAAAGTAGAATCACTAAGCTAAATTTTTATTTTATTTAGCACCGCGTCTTACTACCCGTTCGGTTTATACGTTTAAGTACTAATTACATTAATGGCTTAAGAATTGGGAAGGTTGAATTTAGATGAAGTAAACCCGCATTTGCGTGGAGGGAGAGTGGAGAACCACTTAGAAAAAACCATTCCCAGTTCAACCGACCGAGATTCTAACCTTGATCTCCCGTACTCGATGGTCTAGCTCAACACGATTGGCGCGTTAGCTAACTACGCCACGTAAGCGGGTGCTACTAAACTATATTATCGTGTTTATAAGGTTTAATTACAATAAATACTTTTTCAGTAATTTAAGTTTTTGCTTAGGTGGCCGCCATTTGCCCACTCCCCCTTAATTATAAGCACAACTCAAGGTTTTTTCTTTAATTGGCAAATCAAACCCTTTTAAGATATTCTCTAAACTAAGGAATTTACTAAGGCTTCTAATAGGGTGAATAATTTATAGACATCTTCTATAACAGTTGTCTATTTATACATGAGGTGTATATCTGTTTTATTAATTTTTTCATATGGTTCATATTATAAAAATTAGGAGAATACTGAATATTGAAAATTGATAGGCTTAACTACGATAGCAAGAAAAAGCACTTATATTATATTTACATATGAATTGGAATGCTTATAAAATAAATTAATGCAATAAATCTAAAGTAGACTTATTATGAACCAATACCAATTTAAATAGTGTCCAAGTATCTCGAAGAAAATAAATTTAAATATATTTTTATGAGATAAAGTGTCTATTTTTTTTCCTCTAACTTATTTACCTTAAATCAGAGTAAACCAACTCTTTCTGAAAATTTGTATGATATTTGATTAAGTATTTTATGTTCATTTTACTATATTACTAAAATCAGGGCATACATTTGAATCGTTAAATGATAGCCACATGGTGATAATATGGTCTATCTTTAAAGCGATATTCCAAAAGCGGTGTGCCATGGTGGCGAATTAGATGTGCCTTGCGGTCACAAACCAGAGCACCACACATCGCTGTTATTATTAGCACCGCGTCTTACTACCCGTTTGGGTTATACGCACTTACGCTAATGTGAATGGTAGGGTAATTGTGAGATGAAATGGAGGACCTACAGTTTAACTTGGGATCCGAACCATGGTGGAGGCCTGGCATTCCACACATTCACAAGTTGTGATTAATATACGTCTTGTCAGAGGTGAAGGAAGGGTTTGGCAATCAGATAAATCTGTGCCGGGACCGAGGATTGAACCACGAACCCTCAGCAGAGAAGTCTAACAACTTACCCCTAGACCGCCAGGTCACCGACTGCATCGTTGTTAAACAAGAACACAAATTAAGATGGTACGAGTGGTGGCAGTGCATCGTCCACATTTCTTACGTACTCGTACTTATTAATGTTTTTTAATATATCTGAGAAAATCAAAAGTTTTTGTGCGGAGTTATAGCTAATAAATTACTAATGGTTTGAACTAATTGTTTTCAAGTATTAAAGAAGCGGGCAAAGAAAATGCACTTCAGACTTTAACCTTGGATCATTTGAAGTTACTTTATAAAATAACTTAATCTATTCTTTATTGATTCTTATTCATCGTACAATCGTTGGACAGGTAGCGTAATCCATTTTCTGCTGTCGCGTCGCGTACCCAAAACAAATAATGTACCGCAAAAATTTGAGGCTTGTTAAGTGTTCTGTGAACTTTAAAAGTTTGCGGAACACTGGTTTGAGGTTTCAACATAGTATTGGACTGAATTGCTGGTGACGGTGATATCAATGTTCAAATACCAATTAGGTGTACTGAAAGAGTACATTTTTACCCACTATAAAACGTGAAGAAAATAAATAAATAAATAAATTTTAATTTGGTAAAATCCATTTCAATTTTTTTTAGCGCAATTTAACTACAATATATTCTTGCCGATATTATAAATATATATTTATTTTTCGGATATGCTTATAATCCATTATAATTATATTTCGAATAATCACCACGTTAGCACCAAAATAACTTAAAATGCTTCCTAAAAAAAGACAGTAAAACTACAAAAATAAAGTCTATAGAGCCTAACTTAATTAACTATATATGGTTATAAATTCCTATACAAGCAAAAATAAAAAATTATGTTAAATTTAAGTGACTGTTCCAAGTGTAATATTAGTTAACTCATTCAGTTAGATAGCTCTCAGTAATATAAAAGTTATCTAATTAATAAAAACAAAGATACAACTTATGATGTAGAAATTCTTTTTAACATTTGCTAAACAGGAATTTTGTTTTAAATTTTGTAAACTTTTACGTAACACAAATTGTATAATTCCTTTTACCTCACCTTGTAAATAATAATTGGGTCCTTTATATGAGGTTTTACAATTGATAGCCTAATTATTTATGTATTTTTTAAAGCTTCAAAAATGACAGATTTAGTTGTATTTACAAGTTTTGATACTGTTGGTGCCAGAATAATCTACATTAATACGAACAACACAAAACCCACATTTTTTACTTTTGCATGGTTTAAAATACACCACGAATACACTCAGAAAACGCTAAAGAAAAAAAAAAATGTATAAGCTTATGTCTTATGAATGATGTGTTAGCAATATAGAAAATATATTGGCTTATCCAGTGAAGCTGGCATCGCTTGGTTTATCAAATCTCTGCTAGGCTGCGCTAGCTGTAAGAGTGACTGTGTTTCTTTCCGTTGACGGTAGCTGGCGCAAAGAATGCTGATTAGAAAATATTTATTTAAAGTTGAAACCCCAATCCTAATTACATTAGCCATATTGCATTGTTTTAGAAGAAAACGTTCTAAATGAATTAGTGGCTTTGTGATATATAAGTCTTCAAATATAATAAAATAATGCAGACAATGAAAACCTTTATATATTACTATTAGATTAATATAGATTTCAGTGACTCATTTTTCATTTTACAGTCATAAAGAAATTATTGTTGATAAAATATATTATATGGCTTTATTTTTTCTGGCAATCTAGTTTCCACACGCATCGTAGCTTTCAGCGTTTTGCAGATCTCGAGAATGAATGAGGTCAATAGGTATTAGATACGCTCAGTTTGATTTCTAACACACTTTCTGCCAACTTAAAAATTGTATGACTATTCAATTTCGAAATAGCTACATTGTCATCCGTTTCGGTGACCAAATAGTCTGAGTAAAGCGTTACTCTTGCAATAGACAATAGGATGCTGATGACGGGGAGATCAAGGTACGAATCCCGGTCGGGTGTACTGATGGTCGCTTTTACAAATGGTTTTCCACTATATCTCTACTCAAATGCGGGTAAACGTCTTCTAAATTCAACCTTATTTATCCTTACTTATTAGAGTAATTAGTACACCGGAGAATAACCTGAACGGGTAATAATAATAATACGTGGTGTTAAAAAGTTACCTTATCAAAAATATATTATCACATTGTTCGTGCCTGAGTGGTTAGAGTAATAAACCTGAAGAGCAAGGATCCCTGGTTTGGTCCCCATTAGTTCAGATGCATACATTTACTCTTTGTTTGTAGATTATTCATTTTAATAAATGTTAGAATTAGATTTAATGTGTAAGTCCAGATATATGGTATAATCTAATTGTTTAGGAGGCGAATGTAACCGAATAACCAACGCATTACCCCCATCGGTGGAAATGTGGGCAACGGTACGGCTAGGATATCGGGGTTTAAATACCAGCAAACTATTGTTTTTCTTATCTTAAAATGAATTTTTCTCTTTTCTTCCATGTAAATGCATGTACAATTCCTCTATTATCTACCTTCCTCATAAATGTAACTAGATGTGGATAACTTGGATGGATAGTAAGACGTGAATACAACAACGATGATTGAAGTGAACGAGTCTTTTCCTGCGTGCACCGAAACATGTCTTCGTCATAGAAGAAAAAACAAAACGTATATAAAATAAGGAGAAGGGAATAAAAATAATAAACAAGAAGATATAACCTTACTATCAATTATTATTATTACTCCTTACCAAGTAAACACGAACATTATTAGAAATATAGTTTCTGTCACTCTCGCAGTAGACTAGACTGCCGATGACAGGGAGATTGGGGTTCGAATCTCGGTTGGGTGTCATGAGGGTGGTTTTTACTAAGTGGTTCACCCTACATACAACAAATGTGGGTACACTTATTCTAAATTCAACCTTATTCATCCTTTACGCAACAGCCTAATTAGTATATATGCGTATAACCTGAACCGGTAGTAAAACGCGGTGATAAAAAACGTAGTTTCTGTGTATGACTTATGATAGTATATTGATGCAAAACGCATAGCTAATAAGGAATAGCGTGCAGTGCAAAATTCAAAAGAAAATAATACAACGATTGATAATGAAACTTAATAATTAAAGTCTTACTTAAATCGTGTGTACCTTATTAATAATCGAAAGTGGCCAAACCTCCTTGCCCTACCATATAAGCTCCTGAAAAACACTTAATTTAAAAGTTAATTTGAAAAAGAACGTTCATTAAACTGTATAGTTATTTTTAAACATATTTTGTATCCTAGTTAAAGGGTGTATTAAGAATGTTGCC